>JAWHQI010000126.1:6957500-7131732 GCA_033032865.1 Dactylorhiza incarnata | reverse complement strand
CCCCCCCCCCCCCCCCCCCCCCCCCCCCCCCCCCCCCCCCCCCCCCCCCCCCCCCCCCCCCCCTTATTACGCGAAATTTTTGGCTCCGCTGCTCGGATGTAGGTTTAGGTCCGGGATTAACTGGATGATGACACATGTTTTTTTTAATTCTTATTTTGAAAATTCAAACTATCGCCTCTTTAGCATTTAATGGTTTCGGGGGTAACTGTAAGTCTAGCGACGGCGAAAAACTTCCCCTTTTCTTCTTCATCGGAGCGAGTGATTGATGACGAAGAATCACCATCGCCGACGGCGAAGAATTACCGTCTGCTAAACCTAGAACGTCCTTCGAACTCGACCTTATTCCTGGTAAATGAGAACCCATTACGTTGTTAACTTAGGATTTTGATTCAGTGGCATGCTTGTGACTTAAATAAAAGACGATTCTGTCATTGTCAAAGTCGCCAAAAACCAGAATCATCGATGAACATTGAGGTCCATAGAAATCGAATACGGTTTCCATAGAGATACAAAATTGTGGCTGATTTCTGCAGAGACCTAAGTCGGTGTTCATGGAGATCAAATTGATCTCCATGGTTCTCATGATCACCGAATTAGGTGTTTTTTTGCTGTTGAAATCTAACCCAAATTTGAGCATTCGTTGATACATTTGTTATACTATTTCCTGTTAACTTGTTTGCAGGGAAATGGATATGAAGAAAAATATCTTTCAAAACCTCATATTCTTAGTAGTAGATGTTATTTTTCTAATCTTTGTGCAAGAACTTGTTCAGTTGTGCCCACCTTGGATGAAAATCAAAAGCTAATTTTACAAAACCTTGGAGTTCTGCAAATTTTTGAGGCTCCTAGAGTACCACAGAATATACCTCTTCTCTATGTTTTGATGTCATCGTACGATGCACATAAGAATATATTTTGTATGGGCTCAAAAAAGCAACATTTTCTATCGACGAAGTTGCACTTATACTGGATTTGCAGAATAAACAGGAAGATGTTAATTATTCAGCAAAGCCCTATGCAGATATTACTAAAAATGCTTTGAAGAAACAATTGACTATCATGACTTCGAAGACTACATCTGTAGACCTGAATGCTTTAATTCTACATTTATTATGTAACTTTTTTTTCCCAGCTAGTGGTGATCGTATACCTGAAGTGCTGGTAAAACTATTTGAGCCGTCCGAATTTGGAAGACATAATTGGCCCAAGGCAATCCATTGCCATCTTTTCAAATAACATGAAACAGATATCAATAGAGGGTGGCTGTCTTGCCAAGGTTTCACCTTATCTGGTACTTCCAAATGAGTTTACTTGGCTACATGCATGGTTTTCCTTTTTTGTGTAATCATATTCTTGTTGTAAGTTTGAATTGTTAAATTGACTTTGATTCTTATTATTTTAGTCGTTTAAAATATTTGGTGTTGTCCTTCAGATATGGTTCTTAGAGCACACTACAATATCTTCGAAGATGGTTCTTGAAAGAAGGCCTAGGTTGGCGAGATGGTCAGAGAATACGTCATTCAATTTGAAGCATTTAATTCGTGTGTTCCCCCTCTTGAAAAGGAATTAGATATTGGATCAGTTTGATAACATTACTACCGAGGAAAATGCTTTATGTTCTGTGATCTTTAAGTCACCAACCAAAAAAAGGCCTAAGATTTCTAGTCCCTCGATTGAGCCAACTTGTGATAATGATTCAACAACACCACCCTTAGTTGAACCAACTTATGATAATGATCCAGTATTACCACCCTTAGTTGATCCAACTCCTGCTAGCCTTGGTGAATTGATGAAAATGATTTCTGGTCTTCATGAGCCAGTTGCAAAGATTGATAGAAAAGTTGATAACTTGACAACAAAGTTTGATGAACATGTACCTTCTAGTCAAACCTCACACTCTTTTACCTTAGGAGATTCTCCCTTGAAACAGCATACATCTTCATTTACCAACGAAGAAGTAGAACCTTACCCTGAAGACTATCCAGGGAAAATTTAATTGTCTCAAGAGCAAAGAGATCTCATTCAACATCGCATGAGCTTAACCAAGACTAGGTATTATTTGCATTTTAAAGTTCTATTTAATCGTACATTTTTTAACTTTATTATTTTTTTTACTATGAATGGTAAACACCACATTGCCTTTAGAGGTTATAATATCATTGGAATTAGAGAATCAATGGATGATTTTGTTTTGTCTGATTACACCATCTAATGATATATGTCCACATGTTTTCAGCAACTATCCTCTCTTCTTCAACAAATAAACTGAAAGCTCCTTCTTTGAAATCATCATAGAATTTGCTATACATTGATCGCGTATAAATCTTTGAAACTTGTCTCAAAATTGGACAATTTCGAACATCCACATAGATACTCCCTTGTTTGCATTGAAATCCTCCTCTTTCTCTTTGTCACGTGAATTACTAACCTTTTTTTTTCAACTGTGTAAAACAATCAACTAATGAGGATGTAGATTTTGTGATGGCATGACAGATATTATTAGTGGACTCACTCCTTTGAGTGGACAAATGCCATGACTCAAAACTCCTTTGAGTGGACAAAATGCCATGACTCAAAACCCCTTTATTGAAAGCAGTTGCCCATTTTTGCTTAATATTGTATAGATCATTCAACCACCTATTATCTTGTAGGTTCCCTTAGGCAATCATCTGACTACAATATTCTTCAAACTCTGCAATTGTATCACACTTACTCAAACATTGGTAAAACACAGAGCGTATGCCAGACTCAGTATTAAATAAATGAACTTTTGAATGAGTCTTTTTAGCAATATGTCACTGACATAACCGATGTCGGCTATTAGTAAATACTCTCTGAATGGCAACAGCCATAGCTTGATCCTAATCAGTAAAAATTGTCACTGATTGCTTGCATGATACAAATTTCAAAAATGTTTCGAATAGCCATACAAATGATTCTATAGTTTCCTCTGATATAAATACAAAAACAATAACGATGTTCTGCCAATGGTGATTGACTGCAACAAAAGTGGCACATGCAAGATTATATTTGTTCATTCTATAAGTCGTATCGAATATCACAACGTCACCAAAACACTCGTTGTCAATTTTTCCAAGGCCATCTATCCATAAGAAATTTGTCAACTTATTTAGATCATCAACTTGGACATCAAATGAAAACATATTATCAGAAACTTGTCTTTCTTTAAGTAGTTCTAATAGATTAGCTGCATCCCCGCTATCGATCTTTGATCTTCTATGCTTATCAATAAAATTGTATGCATCTGATTTAGTAAATCCCAAATTTTGACAACCGCCAACTTCATCGACAAGATATCAATAAGCATCAAACATTCTAATTTCAGCTTTAGCCATTGACTTCAGAATAGTACCACTCTCCATTGCAACATTCCGATGGGATCGAAGTAGGTGTTGCTCATTTTGGGAAGTAAGATGATGGTTATGCTCTTCTACAAATTTAGAAACTGTCAAATTTCTATCTTCTTTGTCGGCTTTGAACACAATAGCTGCTTGACAATTCGTTCTAGTTTCTAAACGTCGAAATTCGAAATGTGATGATGGAACCTTGTCCGGTCTTTTGAGTCCAGCCCTTGAACAACGATATTCACGTAACCGGAGTATGGTTATGCCAGGCCACACAACTAGATGCTCTCTACGTACGCTAAATCCGACCTTACTAGCGTATGCACAGTACATATTGTAGGCTTCAACTTCGCTATGAACTACTTCAAAGATATGAGCTCTATTTTCTTGTGCTTACAATAAAAAAAATAACTGCATGAATAAAATGCCGTAACATATCTCTATGGAGATCAATTTTAATTCTGTAGAAATCAAATGAATCTCTATTAATATCAAATTAATCTCCATGGAGATTATTTATATCAATCAAACTTATTTCTATGAATATTCATGAAGATCATCCATGACCTTGCTACTTTTTAATATTTTAAGCTACACCAGAAATGAGTTTTTGCATGTAGACAAATATCATCATAAAAATAAAACCATACATGATCCTCTACCGACTCCATTGAATAGTTTCTCATGGATGAATGTTACAAACTAAAAAAATGGAGTTCTTGTGCACCTAAGGATTGGAACGATGGGCAGCAGAACGCTGGAGAAAATGACAACGTCGAAGGAGAAATACTTTTCCCCAGAAGAACTTTAGTTTTAGTAAAATAATAGAACGCACGATTTTCTTGATTTTTTCGCGTATGTGCTTATGCCACGCATCAACGTATTCGTTCTCCCGAACAATGATTTTGAAACGAGCAGCGGAGCCAAAAATTTCGCCTTTATTACAGCCAGCCCTTTCATTTCCACCTATAATTTAAAAAGCGATCGCTAGGTATCGGGGATCTCACAGGCGGCTGGAAGAAATGGGTACAAATATAAGAATTTAGGGTTATAAAAAAGGCTCTTTTAAAAAGATTAATGGGGTGTGAATAGCCAAAGAAGGTGTACAAATAACGCCACCCTTTAAAAAGAACCTAAGGCTGTGTCTCTTCCCCGACGCCTCACGCGATACCCCCTCCCGATGGTGTTTCTCGTTTCTTTCTCCGGCGAATCGGCCCCGAATCGGCGGCGACTCCTCACGATACCATCTCCGGCGACTCTTCCGCGACTCCTCAAGAGGTTTTCTCAAGCTTTTTTCTTGATCCAGCGTTCTTCGTCAGATCCAGCCTTCTTCTTGATCACGCGATACCAGCGTTCTTAATCCTCCTCAAGCGGCCCTCCAGCGTTTTTCTCCGCCTTTTTCCACCTCTCCTTGAAGAGGTATACCTAAACCCTAAAAATTCCAATTTTTTTTTGTGTTTAAGTAATTTTTTTCTTTAGCTCTTGAGAATCTATGTGGTTTGCTCTGAGAATGTGTGTTGGTTTTGTGTTGAATATGTGTATTTTGAAATGTGTGTATTTTGTATGTGTTGTATGTGTGTTGTATGAGTGTGTTATTTTGAGTGTATGTGTAATTTTTATGCATGTGTATGTGTTGTTTGTGTGTGGGTACTCGTTATTTATGTTGAGGTGGAGTGAAATTTTTTGTGCTTTATTTTGTAACCGCTAGTTTATATGATGTGCTGGACATGAAACATTTCTGCAGTGATCATTTTCTCTTGTTTACTTTGAAATTCCCCTGATTTTAATAGCTGAACATGTGATTGAGACCCCAAATCTTGAAGCTTATTGTCATGCTTCTAATTGTCATGAACTTTATGGAGAGATGAGTCAGATTCACTCTACCAAGAGATAATTTTAGCTTACTTGATTGCTTTGTCTTTATAGCTTTGTGTACATTTCCAATATTAGAATCCTTATCTGCAGCATCTTGTGAAGCATCAACTGCATTGCAATCCTGTCGCATTTAGACTTAGTCAGAGTTGCCAAATCCAAGGATTGTGATGTACAATGCAAATCCAAAGATTGTGATGGTTTTATTTCATTATTTGATTTCTATTGATCTTTAAAACGGACCTGAAAATCATTATGCAAACGAACATAAGTTTTTATTTGTCCCAAAACGGACCTGAAACCCATTCTGCAAAGAACATAAGTTTTCGTTTTGGCCCAAAACGAAAACGTATGATTTTTTCCGTTTTGGACCAAAACGAAAACCTTCAAACCAAAACACTCCAAACGAACGCAGCCTAAAATTCTCTACAAAAGGACCGGCCCCTTCCCCTTTGTAAGGCAACCTGGACAATTTATTTTTAAAGACGAGACAATTTCTCTATCTTCGGAAGGTAGTGTCGGCCTTAATTCTCCCGTCGAGCCTCTAGACGCCTCGCCTCCACGCCGCCTCCGCTTGCCTCCTTTAGCTTCGTGGAACCATTCCCTTTCACCTCTGACGGCCTCTACCAGTCATTTACCAAACCCTGTGAGCGCCTGAATCCTGCCTTGGGTTCAATCTTCTTCCAGCCACCATTGAAGCCATAGTTATTAAGGCGCGCGCCTAGGCGCGCCTGAGGCGCCGGGCGCACCGACCCTCGCTTCTGCAAGGCAGAGGCGGGCGAGATGCCTCAGGCGCCTTGCTAGCTCCCAGGCGCGCCTTGCTAGCTCCCAGGCGCGCCTTGCTAGCTCCCAGGCGCGCCTGGGCCTTTCAAGGTATTTTTTTCAACCTGATTAATGAAACTTTTGGCCAGATGGCAAAAAACATGATCTCAGGCGCACCTGAGACGCACCTAGGCGCACTTTGCACCTAATTCACTGAAAATCAACGAATTAGATGCCAAATTCGCTGATTTTAGTGAATTTGCCACCCCAATCATTTTTGCACCTCACGTGCCTCATGCGGCGCGCCTGCGCCTAGGATCCAGGACCCCTTTGCGCCTCGGTGCGCCTTGTGCCTTTAGTTACTTAGATTGAAGCTCATCCCCACCTCTTCCCGACGGTTCTCGCACGCTGTCGGCCTCTCTTGGCCTTCCTCGTACGAGTTTGTCAGGCCCTCAACGACTTCTTCCCCTCCAGCCACTGCTCGAAGACAAGCTCTGCCTGTTTCCTACTGATATACTCCTTCCTATCTACTTGCTTAGTTCTTGTTGGCATTAATCTTGTGTTTATATTCACATGAGCTTAAAAACCAGAGTTTGCCCTAATTTCATCTTTTGCCTATTTGCCGTTAATTTTAAATCTTCGTGTTTTGTCTTTCATATTAATGCTTGTGGAATGTATTGCCATGTTAAATCCAACGCTTGATTGAGTGTTCATGAACCCAAGAGCGATTATCATATACTATTCGTGAAAGTCTCGCTTATGCAGTTGTGCCTCCAGCCAAAGACGTAGGATTAAGACCAATGCATGGAATTTAATAATCTACTTAGTATTTTTTCATGTATCGCATCTTTATTTATGTGTAATTGTTTGATTAAGGCCTATATGACCCCCAGCCGCATCTCCCCTCTCCGCCTGAGCTCCATGCTGGACGTCCCTATGGATCCTATCAATATGTTTCAAGCACCTGATGAAGAATACTGACGAAAATGGTTAGTCTACCTTGTTTAATGCCGCCAGTATTGACAACAGTCATGAAGGCGTACTCTTTATTATCATCATCATCATCATCATCATCAGCCTTATCCTAGCTATTTGGAGGTTGCTTTTGTTTTGACATGAATTTCACGACTCTGCTACGAACTTTACAATGCAAATTTCATGGAATCCGTGACTGCATGATTGTATTCCAAGTCTTTATTGGTCTACCCCTCCCCCGTTTAACATGCCTAGTGACTAAACTATCACAAAGCCTAACAGGTGCCTCTAATGGTCTCCTTTGTACATGTCCCGAACCATCTTAGTCGAGCTTCTCGCATCTTCTCTACAAATTGGTGTCGCTCCTGTCTTATCCCTGATACATTCATTCCTAATTTTATCCAGTCTCGTGTGTCCACACATCCACCTAAGTATTCTCATCTCCGCAACTCCCATTTTTTTGCTCATGTACACAATTCACTGCTCAACACTCAGAACCGTAGTGCCTAACTTCCCTGCCCAAAAAAATCACGTAACCTTATTAATTGTATGGTTAGCGGTCTGCTGTTAGCCACTTAGCCCTATCCACCTCCACTATTTAGGCTTCCTATCTCCATCACATCACAGAACCTAATGAATAAATGGATCTTTGTGGCGTAGGAGCATATTATAGTGTAGATCATCATCATTAGCTTTATCTCAAATGTAATTCTTGTTGTATTCTTCTGGTATTAGGTTTCTGAATGAATACTAACAGTCTAACATTCAGTTTACATGATATTTGTAGATTTTGAATGAGCATTGAAAGCTTTTTATTTTATAAGATTATAAAACTCTAATGCACGGTATGCAACATAACCAGGTGTTTGGAGGGTCCGAAGGTGAAGCACAAGCTCTTAAACCTTTGAAGCAAGAATATTGATATGGAGAGCGTTCCCACGAAGAATTCCGGTAAGCAAAATTGGCGGAAAGTGGCCTACGGCGGGATGCAGCCCGGCTTCGATGACAATTACACGGATGAATCCTTCTTGGAAGGCATGGTCATGAATGCCAATGTGGGTGAAGAGGGATTTTCTCAAAGTGATGCTGGATTCTATTTCCATATCTCAATATCTCTGCGTCGCCGCTCTCGTCATTGTCGTTTGGATACAGACGCTCCACTCCGTCATCGGCGAAACCTCTCTCCTCTCCTTGGACGCCGGTCTTCTCGCCTCGGGCTTCTCAATAATCTTGCTCACCGCAAGCCAGCTCTCCCTTCAGCTCTTCCTCCATTACCTTCTCAAGATCTCCTTCTTCATCAGTGGGCTATTCATTTTGGCACCAGTTTACCACACTCTCACCCGGTCGATCAGCTCGGACACCATATGGGCGCTCTCGGTTTCGCTGTTGCTAATCCATCTCTTCCTACACGATTATTCGGGCAGCGCGATTAGACCGCCAGGGGCTCAGAATCATCCGACTCTGTCGAACAGCATCTCGTTGAATGCGTCGATTGTAGCTTCCGTTCTCGTGGCCTCTCGCCTTCCGTCCAGGCTTCATGTCTTCGCCGTAATGTTGTTTTCGCTCCAGGTATTCCTTTTCGCTCCCTTGGTTGTTTTCAGCATTAAGAGATACTCCTTCCGGGCGCATCTGTGGTTCTCCTTCGTGTTGATGTTCATGACTCTGAGCATCGTGTATGCTTTGCGCCCGGTACTATTCGTCCTCTTATTGGTTCTTCTCGTGTTTGTTTCGGTCGTCTGCCCTTACTGGCCTTATTCGTATACAGGAGTATAAGTTTGAGATCAATGGTCCCTGGGACGAAGCTAAGCTTTGTTTTGACATTACAGAGTAAGGCAGAGTTTTTTTTATTGATGTGCTGTATGGTTTAGGATTTAGAGTCTTTGATGTAAACTAATATTTGTGGATATTGATCTATTTTAGGCAAAAATTGCAAAATAATAAGTTTTTTTTTTAAATTTCTGCACAGGTCCCGCAAAATAAAAATAGTTTGTGGAAGATTAAAATGATCTCTCTGGGTGATCAAAATGATCGCTCTGGGAGATCAAAATGATCTCTCTGGGAGATCAAAATGATCTCTCTGGGAGATACAAAGGATTGCTCTTAGGATTAAAGAGGAAGATCTCTCTTAGATCTGGGATCTCATGTGACCATTTTGATCTTCCAGAAATATTATTTTCGTTTTGCCAGAATTCGCGTAAAACTGGGCAGGGGACAATCTTCGGTGTCCTGGACCCTTATTTATGTTTGGGATACGGCCTCAAAAGTTTGGCATGTTTTATGGGCACTTGTTCCTTACCCTCCCATTCGTGTCATCACATTTGACCGCCCCTTAATATTCTCATGGAGTTGGCATCTCATTCCCGAGCTTTTCGTACGTCCCGTGACCCCATAAACAAACTCCTGCATACGAAAATCCCCGACCAAAATGCACGGACACGGTGAATTGTGTCATGGAAATTCATGGTTTTCGTGAGGCCTGCATAGCCCTTCAAAGCCTTCCGCGGGGGTCCCGCTGCACCGCACGAAACGGTGCATTTCCATTGGCATCTAGTCTATTATTTCTCCACTTCTCCCCTATTTATTTTCTATGTTTACTGCTTTCATCTCCCATTTTGTACTAATTTCTCCCTTAGTCATCATTTTTTCACATGGCAACTATTAGATATTGACAAACAAATTTCATAACACCCCTCTTATTTTTGAAATTATAAAAAAATCTCCTGTAAGTTTAAGTTTCATAACATTCATGCATAAAAATACCTTCTTGGAGTAAATTTTCACGAGGATCTTTTTGTAAATATACTCTTACAAGAGTGGTTTTTGTAATTTCAAAAGGAAGAGGGGTGCAACACCCTTATAATAAATTATCAATACCCTCCTCCATAGATCTCTCTTCATTTGTTTTTGGGTTAGTTGGTTGGCTTATAGTAAACATTCCGAATTCGTGAGACAAAAACTACTCTTAGCATGCTTCTAAGATGATAAGATTATAGATGAAAAAAAGTGCAAGAATAAATATAATTTGATGTTTTTTTTAGAGCAAGTGATGAAATTATGTTAAGAACTGCATAGGCAAGTGAGTTTTAGGATGAAACAACTGTGGAATCAGTGGCTTACTTTGAAATATTTGTAGGCCATCTAAAAAAAAATCTTGAGATTCAATTTAATACGGGTTGGGGCGAATCAAATCGGAACAATATATTGGATACTATGGGTTGATAAAAATGATTATTTATAAAAAAAAATTATCATAAAATGATTATATTTTAGGAGACAATGCGCTTGTAAAAACTGATGTAAACGACCCTCTCTAACGCAATCGTAGATTACAAATATTCTCATCATATTGAGAGCGAGATATTATTGTCTACAGGCGTCGCCAGGCCCCAGACACTAGGTAATGTTCGGGGCCTGATACAACGTTTTCGCTGTGAGATGCTAGTAGCTATGACACAATATCCTCATTGTAGCAATATTCTCATTGTAGCAATGTACACATACTTAAGTTGGTTAATCTCGAGGATTGTTTATTTTTCTTGCTCGTTTTAGGCGGTGCGGGTCGTGAGATGGAGCGAGGGTATATACTTTGGAGGTAATTTTAGAGTGATGTTATAGGCGGGCCGCTTTTGGCCACATGCATGTAGGCCGCAAATACCAATTAAAATTCATTTTTTTTCCTTAAGATACATGCAAGTCTTCTACTCATCCACCCACCCGAATTGGAGCTTATTGTCTGCCGACAAAACTCGCCCCCTATTCAAACAGAGCAATGGCACAAGGTCATCGAGGAGGAGGCGACAGTTCTTGCTGCCGATGGAGCACGTGCGGACTTGAACCGAAGAAAGTTGCGTGAGAGCTACAGATCAATGGAGAAGCATCTTCGGGGATATCAATGGAGAAGCATCTTCGTTCGCCATCGTCTTCTTCACTCGAATTGATTGTATCTCTGAGATTCTTTCAGTCATCTGGGTAAGTTGGATTTTAAATCTTACTTCGAATTTGTAGAAAATGCCTCACTTTGATGGGATTTGGAGTTCTCAAATGATTTCAGAGCGTTGGCTGATCCAGTCTTTTTTGACCGTCTGGTGCTTGCTGACCAGGATTGGTTGCGGGAGGCCGGCGACGGGGAAGTGAAATCTGGAGGGCCTAAATGTTCTAGGCCGGCATCGGCGACGGGGAAGTGCGATTGGGAGGGCAGAAACGACGGCCCGGTTGACGATGGAGCGGATGCGGGCTGAGCTGATCGACGTGGTGCAGAAGGTGATAAGGATACCTCGGGATGCAAGCAGGCGAGCGAGGTCGAGTTCATATGACTTGCATGTATAAATTTGGCCTTCATGAAAAATTTAGTGGCCTGCATATATCATGGGCTCGCATGTAGCCAAAACGGCATGTCTATAACATCACTCATTTTTTATCATGTTAGTATTCTGTATGATTATCGTGGTGTATAAATGGTCCCAATTTAAAGAGTAGCTAGGAAATTTGAAAGAGAGGGATTGAACTAACGGTGTTAGGGATAGAATGCTATATTGTTTTATAATAGTACTAGCATCTTCGAACGGGCTACGCCCGTTCTCGATGCGTCGTTGCGGGCTTCGCCCGTAATCAAGCGGGCTTCGCCCGCTTGACATTCGAGCGGGCTGCGCCCGCATTCGGGCGGGCTGCGCCCGCATCTGTCGTGGGCGGTGTCATTTGTCGTGGGGGGCGACATTTGTCGTGTGAGCGACATTTGTCGTGGGGGCGACATTTGTCGTCGGGGCGAGATTTGTCGAGGGGGCGACATTCGTCGTGGGGGCGATATTCGTCGTGGGGGGCGACATTCGTCGTTGGTGGAAGAGGTTCACGGGGGCTACGCCCGTGCTCGCTTACTCTTAGCGGGCTTCGCCCGCATCTATCGACAGGCACGGGGCGTCGCCCCTATCCAAGGCGACATTGGTCGCGGGGGGCGACATGGGTCGCGGGGGGCGACATGGGTCGCGGGGGCGACATGGGTCGCGGGGGCGACATGGGTCGCGGGGGCGACATGGGTCGCGGGGGCGACATGGGTCGCGGGGGGCGACATGGGTCGCGGGGGCGACATGGGTCGCGGGGGCGACATGGGTCGCGGGGCGGGTTCTCAAACAGAGCATTAATCAGCACAGAAGTAAAACTAAAACTTTACACGTAGGTTTGCGCCTCAATCATTTACGTGCAGGTTTGCGCCTCAAAACTTTACACGTAGGTTTGCGCCTCAATCATAAATGAAAAACCCAAGCATGAACAAACTCTTACCGGAAAGGAAAGCCTTATATCATTTGCATCTTAAATCCAAAGCTCCATTGGCCTGGCAAGCATTCAGTCAATGGCAGACAACTGAAATGGCCAGACACACGACAGTGCACAAAGCCGTGTATATTGCACGCAAACGGTTACTAATGGAGAACGTGTCTGTGAAGTAGTTGTATTCCTGGACGCGGCTTGGTTCTATGTCGTGTATATGAACACGGGTAGATTGAGAGCCATGTAGATTCATGGGGTCATCAATCTGTCGGAAAATCAAAGCTTGTACACGGCTATCTACCCAACCATGTAAACATCAGTGTCTGGGAACACGGCAAGACACACTCGTGTTAATAAGTCGTGTTATTCTTTGTCTCTTCTTGTTGCTAAGAATGTCCGAACACGGCGAGGAACCCAGCCGTGTCAATATCCATGTCTTGCAACATGACAGGACACACACCTGTCTTAATAAGTCGTGTTCTTCTTTGTCTCTTTTTGTTGTTGAGATTGTCCGCACACGGCGAGGCACCCAGCCGTGTGGGTGTCGTGTAGATGAACACGACCATGTTGTAAGCGGTGTAGTTAGCCGTGTAGAGTTCTATCTTCTCAAAATTACCATTTTCATCCCAAATACTCATTGATACATTTATCAAGTTAAAATCTGATCAAAACTTGGTAAACAAACACCATAATAAGATTGAACACAAAATAATGGGTAACTTAGATACCAAACCAAATTGGTGTGAATAAGATTTACAACCTCATAAATATTTGATAAATATAATCTTATCAGATACCCCTTCACTTAGTTTTTTGCAATTCCAGAGCAAAATACATAAATAATGAATAAGAGTAAAAAACTACTTAGCTATATTTCTAATAAGCATGTTACCCAATCTAAAATCACTTTCAATGATTCAAATTGTGAAAGATAATTCTCAAAACTCAATAATGCTGTATGACAAAAGGTGGCTAAATAATATTTGAAATTATCAACATTACATTATTTATCTTCAATTATTTCAAGAAAACACACATTGAATTCACCGCCACATTCTTAAATAGGATTCTATTAGCTTTCTCAAAGTAAATACCTCATAGACATGAAATCTATTATGAATGACGTAAACTTGCTAATATAAACTCCTACTACAATCCATAAAATGGAATGGAACGATTAAAAGATCACTAGGGCTTTTGAGGTGATAACTTTTGGCTTGGGCTAATGCATGATAAACCAATGATATCAAACGTGAATCATCACCACTTAAAGATAAGCTTATACCAATTAATAAACTCATGAATCATGAAATACATCTTTGATATTATACAATTGTTAAAACACATCATTTTTTTTCTTTTTCTTGTTCCCTATTCTTTTTTTTTTGCATTTATGAAAAAAAAAGTTTATTTAATATTTCTGGGAACAATGAGAATAATACTAGATTGCACCAATACACGATCTACCCATGGAGAAGAGTTCGATCAAAGAGAATGTCCTCCATTTATTTAAAAAGTTTAAATTGTAAACTTAAGTGGTGAGTATTAAGGTTGTGGAAAGATAAACGTTTTGAGGGTTGTGAATAATGTCGGTATCCAAAGAAAAGAAGGCATACACTCAACATGAGATACAAGGGTGACTAAAACAGGTCGGTAAAAAAAACTCAAGCTAATCAAGGATGGCATAGATCATCTCTGATAACCTGACACTGCTTTCTATGAAAATATTTTCAGAGTGTACAACGTAAGATGTAAGATTCATGAGAGTGAATTAATTGATCAGCTAATATAATCTGTTTTTAAAGTTGGTAGTCGAATTTCTACATGAATTAAATTTCAAATTCAAGTATAGTATATATAGAATATGAAAACTTCAAAATATTTTTAATCATATTTATACTTGTTGGAACCCGGATACCGATCCAACTATGTTCGAGATTTGGGGAGTAGCTTAAGTTACATCTCTCTTCGTCTGATCCCTAGGTCTAAGTATTTCGAGCTGAGGATCTGCCCTCACAGATTGGTAGTAGATGCCTAGGAGTGGACCCAAAGGCTGCAGCGAGGAGGTCCCGTCACTAACCCGGAAGTCTTACTCGACTTCCCCTCCTAAAAACCAGAGGCTGAGTCGGTCTCAGATAGCACAAGGAAGAAAGCACAGGCTGTCAAAGGGGGGTGGATCTGTGCTGATCTGAGACTTAATGAGTCCTATTTATAGGCAAACACTTTAAAGGGTAAAATGGTCCTAAAGGCCTACGGATAGCTTCCTCCACCTTAACCAAATTACTATATGCAGACAAAAATAGTCTGCGAACAGCTCCTCGCGCCTTTTCGCATATACTAACCGCATGCATTTTGTCGTCTGCGGATAGTGAGGGAGGACTGATGAGTCGGGTTGACCCGTACTCGCCTCGCCCCTCCCTGAGACTGCGACTGAGGCGACTAGATCCAGTCCTACTCGCCAAGGGCAAGTTCTCTTGAAGCGAACTCGCCTGAGGCCAGGTCAACTCGCCTCGATCTGGGCGAGAAGGAGCTTTGTCGTCGAGACGGGTTTGTGCCGTCGAGAAGAGATTACATCGATATGAGACTATGGCAGGGTGGGCTTACTCGCTTCGCCTAACCTGGGCGAATGGGACCGGCATTGGGTAAACCCAACAGAAGCTGATTGCTGACTCGCCGAGCCCCTACTGGTCTACTCGCCGAATACGGGTTGTACATAATCCCCGCTCTTTGCGAGCTCGCTAGAGGTCAGAAAGAAGAGTCCAACACCTTATTCGGCGAAACTGCGTGCTAACTGGACCTTCTTCTATAAATAGAGTGGGGGTATGCCTTCAGCTCTATGCGCTGAGATGCCTTCCAGGGGAGGTTCTTCCGCGGCCGCCAACCGGGGGCTCGCTAACGACGAGCCCGAGGCTGCCGCTGTCCTCAACATCATCGGTGAATTCCTAATGTCTTGCCTTCCTAGCTCCGCGTGGAAGAAGAAGCACAAGCGGAAGAGGGTTGACCCTGAATTACGCGAGAAGTCTTCCAAAGATCCAAAATCTACCGCCAGATGTGAGCCCTCGCCTAGGAGGTTAGCCGCCTCGCCTATCCATGAAGAGCCCAACACCGACTTACCTCACCAGGAGGGCGAAGTCGAGATCGAAGTTTCGACCGGTGGGGTCGAGGATGCGAGACTGCCTCCAGTCGATGCGGGCGTCCTGCCGCTCCCTCCTGTTCTCCAAGCTCTCCTGACTAAATTGAGCATGTCTGAACTCTTCATTCTACACAGTGTCTTCTACTCGCTAGGCGCAGCTTGGGCAGCTCGTCGTGGCGCCATCGATGGGTCAAGTTATCGTGTTTTCCTCGGTCCCAGGGCGAGCTGGCTCGGTTCCGACCCCTCCCCCACAAACGCCTCAACAGCTATCTGGGGTAGGTCAACCTGCCCGCCCAACTTCTGGGGGAAAGTCTCTGACGGTGGGTCCCCTACCCGGAGGGACTGGCGTGGTCCTTCGCCTATCCGCCTCTACCGGGGGGGATGTGGACGGATCCGTCTCGGCTTCAAGGTGGAGACAACGCTCCTGCGGGTACTCACCTCGCTCACCTTATCCCCTTTTTTCCTTCTGCTACTTATCTTCGATGCTTGATTCCTTTTTTCAGATAGTCACGGGTCTGCCCCTTCCAGCCATCCACCGTCCACAAATTCGCTGCCAGGGTCGCCACCGCCTGCGGCGTCCACCCCCATGAGGGAGCTGCTCGCGGACCCATCTGGCTTCAATGAGGGGTCGTGGGCTCGCTTGATCGCTGTCCTTCGAGCCCACGATTGTTTTCTGATGGCCATGCCGCCCGCCGAGACGAACGCGTGACTGGTTGATCTAGGGGACCGCCTCACTGAAGTGGAAGAGTTTCAACAACAGATGCAAGGCGAAGACGGTCTCTTCGGCAGGGTGACTGACCTGGAGGCGAGGTTGTACGAGATGGAGACTCGTCAGCAAGCCACCGAAGATGATCTCCACCACTTCGCGCAGGTGGCCGACACTATGGGCGAAGCCTCCATACTGGAAGAACATATCCGGTGAGGCGAGGATTACATCAGACAAAGCGAGGAGAATCTGGAGAAGGCCCGCGAGGACCTGCGAGCAGCTCGCGGCATCACTTGGAGAGCTCGCCATCCCCAGCACGCGCGTCGCCTGGGTCGCGGTCCGCGCCACCACCGCAGAGCTTTTTAGGCTGTATTCCCCTTTTGATGTATTTCATTATTTTTTGATGTTTGACATGTGAAAGCACTCGCGACATCTCGGATCCCTGTAATGCACAGGTGATACTTTTGTTTGTCTTTTTTGTACTCGCGCTATGCACTTAGATAATTTTGCCAAACGCTTTCTATACTAACTATGTGTGCTTCTTTTATGTTAGGTTCGTTATCTTCCACCCACGCGTTGTTGAACTAGTTACCCGCCCAGGCGGACTCACGTAGATAGTTGTCCTACTCGCGCGCGACTAGGCTAGGGGTGGGGTCTATAAATAGAGGGCCCTCTGGAGTAGGAGGGTACGCTTTCTCACTCCTTCCAGGCGCCTACTCTTTGAATCTTCCCTGCAGAACCCCTTCATCCCTACTCGCAACCCACTATGGTGAAAGAGCCATCAGAGGAAGGGAGCGCCTTCTGCATCCACAACTTCCGAGTACACAGCTTCCCCAGCTCGCAGACCCTTGGCGAGGAGCTGGTGGATGTTGAGAAGTGGTATCTGCCTCCCGGCTATACCGCGAGGCGGCCAGTATCAGGAGAGTTTCTCAACTCGCTCTACAGCGGGGAGCTTGTATTCCCCCTGGCCCACTTCCAAGTGGGGCTGAGTCTGCCTCTGTGGCCTGAGGTGTGCCAGGTCCTCCGTTACTTCGGGATGATCCCCGCGCAGGTCAGCCCTAATGCGATTAGCGTTCTGGTCTCCTATGCCTACTACCTGGGTGAGGAGAAGATCGATTTTAGCCTCTCAACCTTCCGCAAGGTCCTGCCCTGAAGGCGACCAGCAACGACACCCTATTTTTTACCAGCGTGTGCGTCAAGGTCTCCGAGACGCTCAACAAGGTCCACTATTGGACCGATAAGTTTGTCCTGGTGTGAGGCGACTTCGGGAACATTCGCTTCGTCCCAATCCAGAAGACAGAGATAGAGTACAGGCCGCATCGCCTAAAAGGGAACACGCTCGACCTCTACGTTTTCTTGAAGAATAAGGTCATGGATGTCGTTTTCCTGCGGTGGCGCGTGGATCAGCTCGCCTTTGTTAATCCAGGAGCTGGTAAGTCTGGGGTAGTACTCGCCACGCCGCCCTGATTCTCTATTCTTGGTAGGGTTTATCGCTAATCTGTCACATTTTCTTTCACAGGTGAACGCGCCACTAGCCCTCCTTGCGACGCATCGCGACAACGGTCGAGCGTGCCCCGCCCCGAGGGAGCCCTCGCGGGGATTTTAATCATGGTGGACAGTGAGACGCCCCCGCCAACAGATAAGGGAAAGGGTCAAGTTGACCCTGAGGTCGCCTCGGCAAACGAGTCGAGGCGAAAGAAGCAGAAGACGAGGAGCTCCTCCTCTCGCCCTCCGCCGAGTCCGCCTCCAGACCCCTCGACCCATACAAATTATGGGTTGGGATGAGGAGCGAGGACTCCAAAGGTAATCCCCTGTTGATATGGGACCCCGAGGCGAACAAGGTCTCGGTGAGCTCGCTCCTCCCCTCCTGGGAGGATTTTGAGGAGGTCGGCGACCATGCGTATAACCTGTTATATGGTTTATACGGTCGCGAAGATGTAGAAGTACTCGTTGAGGCCCCGATCCGCGAGTTGGCCCATCTCACCAGCCGCTCTGCCCTCCGCACTACCAAGCTGGCTCACCAGACCGCGCGGCGGGGGCTTCAATCGAACAGGCAGCTTCGCGAACTGGGCGTAGCTTACAAGGAGCTGGAGGAGAAGCTGGCTACAATGTAGGAAGAGCTGGCTGGGTTCAGGGCGAAGGAGGCCACTCCCCCTGAGGTATGGATCATATTCGCTCCTTTCCCACTCGCTGGCCAACTTCGTTGTCTGACCTTTTTAATGCAGGAAACCACGGTCGCGTTGGTGATACGGGTATCTAAGCTGGAGGAACAGCTAGCCGCTTCGCAGTGTGAAGTCGGCTACTTGGGCACTCGCCTCGCTGAGGCGCAATTTGAGTTAGCGGAGTTCCGCCGCCCTTCTAGAGGGGAATCGTCAACGGTCCCCCCCGCTCCTCCAATTTACTCCAGCCCAGGTTGCTGAGACGCGCAAGCAACTGGCTATCAAGACGGCGACGTTCCCGCGGGAGCGGCTTCGGCGACAGTTCCTTCTCACCGTGGAGGGGACCCAGATTGGTATCGCAGACCTTCTACCGAAGTTATATCGCGAGGCGGTGAACCCTATCCCGGCGAGAACTCCAAGTGACGGTTCGTCCGGCGAGTTGAAAGATGATGACAAGGGTGAATAGCTCACTTTTCTATTTTCTAAGCACTATAATAATGTTTACTCAATGAGGTGCATGCGAAGAGGTACTCCAACTAATCATCCAAATGACCCAAGATTATTATTGGAGATGTATTATGACATTTTAAGACTATCTCCAGAAATTCATAATTTTCCTAATTTATTTGGCATTTATTATAATTTCCTCAAAATCAGGGGACATATGGCTTTGAACACCAAGTATGGTTTTCTGATAAGTTATGACCTTACAAAAATTTGTACAACTATATATCATCTAATTAACAGACACATATGAAATTTATAAATTTCCAGAAATGTTTTGACCTCCAATTAAAATATGGACTAATATATCATAATCAAGGGTTAACAAAGAAAGTACCAAAAATACTCATCCAAAAATTACAAGAAAATTAACAGATATCCAAGGTGACCCTAAAAGTTCACTGCTTGAGTTTCATAATTTCCAGATTCATTTGACGATATGAATCTTTTATTTAAATAAACAAATCATAAGACACTTTGTGAATAGAAACATATAAAAATTCCTCCAAAAATTATACTAAAATTTATAGATCATATTTTTTCCTTAATAAGTCCTCTGACCAAATTTCATGATTTTCCAGTGAATATAAGATCCTTAATTAATTCCTTTTACAAATAGGGCAAACAATGGACTTGTGAATGAGGTACTATATAGATCAATCAAAAATTCATAATAACATTATCAAAGAACAGTATTACTAACATAAGCACACTGCCAAAATTTCATGAACATTCAAGGTACTATGCTTATGTAAATTCTTAATATAAGAAAGTGCCCTAATTAGTTCTTAGTTAATTCAGAGGGGATAAATGTTCCTAAAAATTCCAGATAAATTATCCAGGGCATAATACCTCCCTATGAACCTCTCCACCAAGTTTCAAGTCAATCCAGGAACATATGACCATATGTCCTACAATCGGTTCAATATACAACCCTATGGTTTGAACTAGGGCTCTAGGGCACATCCACCCCAAACCACCCAAAACTACTTGTGGGGGTGTTTTATATGATGTTAAATCAGTGGCCCAAGTTTCATCACTTTTGAATGAGGTTTGACCACTCAACCTATAAAATGCTCCTTGGCCTACTTTTTCCTTAGTTTGACAATCATTGGGTTATTCAATTATCCAACCAAATCAATCCCAAATGATATGAAATTTTTACCATAGTAATGTCATGACCCTAAGCACCACCCACCAAAATTAGGTAGAGTTTGGAGTTCTTTTGACCCTAAAATTAATTCATACATAAATTATTAAATGTTTGCAAAAACTATAAGAAAAGTTCCTCCAAAAATTCTCATTTTTGGATATGTTAAGGGTAAGGGTAAATCTAGCCTATGCTCCAAATTTCAAAGCATTTGGATGTCTGGATTAGTGTGGGCACTCAAATCAATCTCTAGTTAACCTATGTATAGGTAGCACCATTTTGAGTGTTGTAGTCAAACCAGTGGGCCAAATCGGCTCAAATCATTTTTAAAATAAACTATACATAAAGATCTACAACTTTTGTCTCTGGTCATTTTTCCTAAAACAACATCTAAGGGGTTCAAATTTTAGTTTCAAAAACGTTCATTTCTAGGGGGAAAATATGACGTTAATTAATCATAAAATTAATAAACTTTCTAAATGGAGGGCATCAGTTCATCTTCTCCAATCAGCCAACGACCACGATCGGCCCGTCCTGTTCCAACTTGGGAGGTGATTTTACCACCACCTAGACCCTATTCCGGTCGGCCAATGCCACCACCACCTCCGTTGAGGTGGCGGTCGGCGATGGACGGTGGTTGGCTGGCCGGAGGTGGCCAGAATCAGGGATTTAAGCAAGAAAGTAAAGCTTGAACCCAAGCTTTCGGCCATGCCAATTCAAGGCCAATTGGCCTCAAACCTTGCAGCCAACAAGATAAGATTTATCCACTAAGAGAGAGGAGGAGGGGAGGACTTGAGTGGTGGCATGTAGCCATGCCGATCGCCGGACCGCCATGGTTGGTCGTGAGCTCTTGGGTGTCATGCCGATACGTGCTTAGGGGCTTGATCTCTTCTAGAAAGTGGGGGAAACTCCTTACCTTCACCCCGTAAGGCTTTTTAAAGAGCCAATTCAGGGAGGGGAAGAGGCAAGGCTTGAGATTCCTCCATTAATACCATTCATGGTAAAAATTTCAGTCATCCCCAAAAGTCATCAAATTCATCCTCCTTAAGAGTTGGAAAACCTCTTAATCTTCTCCTAATTGATAGGGAGAATGAATCTTCATCAATTGGGAGGACTTTTGGCCTCCCTTGGCCATGAATTTGGCCACCAAATCGATCCTGTCCGCCTACCATCGATTGAGCTACCGTTGGTTCTAGTGCTAGCACCAGCGCTAGCGTTTCGACGGAACGAAGCTCGCCGGTTCAATCACTATTGTTAGTTATTGAACGTTCACCTAAAGGGGGGGGGGGGGGGGTGTTAGGTGATTGATGAGTCTCCATTATATACATATTTTAGGACTCATTTTGGCTTACTATCATGCATAGGTACTGCATATTAGGTGGATTATCGCTCATATTAGATTAGTAGTTCATTTGCGTAGATAGTACCTTCCAAAGTCTTATTCTGTGTGTTATCTTGGATGCTCCCCTTTTATTCTTTTTGGTGCATATTTTATGTCGCTGGGGAGCTTTGTTTCTATGCCCCAGCGGGTATGTTTGAGTTTTCATGCAGGTTCATGGGTCGTGCGACGTTCAGAGTTTGTTTAGGAGCAGTTTATTTTTGAAATGCCACTGATCGTGCGTTTCCTTCACGTACGATCAGTTGATCGCACGATCAGTTGATCGTGCGCCTCTGGGCGTGCGCGTTCATCTGCTGCCCAAAAACAGCTTCGGAGTTTGGTCGTGCGTTCGCTACGCACGATCGTGCGCACGGTCGTGCAATTTATTATTTTCTGTAGTTTTGCCTTGCAGGTTTCCGGCTACAGCGCGCAAGACCACTAGCGGCCCAGTGCGCACGACCCCTGGTCGTGCGCCACTGGTCGTGCGCACTGTTTATTCCAGCGCATATTAAAAGACCTGTTCCCGCGATTTTTAGGTTATTCGGACAGTTTCAGCGCGAATTCTTCCGCAAGCCTCCGTCGTTTTCCTCCTCCAATCTCCATCCATCCACCCCCTTCCTTGGGAAAGCTTCATCCATCGATCCTAAGCTCCATCAAGGGTCCGACAAGCATTCCCCGCCATCTTCAGCAAGCATTTCAAGGTGTGGCATCTCCATTGAGCTAGGTGGAAGAGACCCAGCTCTGAGAAGAAGACGGATGATGTTTAGAGGTAGTGACAACCTCTGAACTCCGGAAACAACCAAGGACTGAGCTCGGAGGAGGCGTGACGACCCCCCATTCCGACCAAGATCTACGGCGAGACTTCTCATCTCGTGGTTTCCTCTACCCTCTTTCTGTCTTTGGAAATGTACTTTTAATTGTTGTAATGAACTTGACTAATCTCTATTTGTCTAAGAATAGAAGCTTTTTCTTGTTTCATTATTTATTTGATGCTTTGTTGTGATGCGCTCCGCCTCCATTCCACTCCACTTCCACACACACGTTCTAGCTAGCTCACTCTAGCAAAAGCTAGAGGTGAGAGTGAAGAGGTGCTTTCGACCCTCATCAAAACCCCGCACTGTAGCCATTTCACCCACATACCGAAGCACGGCATCGCGGCCGCTGCACTCACCGCCACTTTGCGAAGAGGTGTGTGCGACCCTCAATCGTCACAGTTACTTTCCGTCCACGCGCCTTCCGAAGCACGACATCGCGGCCGTTGCATCCATCCCGCCTTGCGAAGCGGAGTTTTGACCCGCATCTCTTATTTCTGCAATAGTCTAGATCACCCATCACAAAGCCCTTGTTTTTTACTTTCTTTCACTCGTCATAACAATCGCCGCACTCTATTTTCTTATCACCACATCCTGCATTCCTTGAGAGATCGATACTTGGGGATAACTTCCCATTTTTATTACTTGAGCGACCGGTGCACTGTCGTCGTATCGCATTTCGTGCCTGCTAATTAGTAGTGCCGAAATTGCGCATCAGTGATCTTGGTTCTTTTTGATATATTAGTGTGAGTTATGAGTATTTAAGCACATCAGTAAAATATCACACACAAAAAGCACAGCAGACAACACAAGATCTATAGAGGTTCCTCAAGACAGGGTGTCTTGAGTAGTCCTCTTTCCCTCTACGCCTACCTAGCAGTGTGCTAGGCTCAGCAAAACTCCGCAAAAAAGCTTCAGGCCCTCAAGCCTTACAACACGGACCCGCAAGTCCCAACAGCCTAGGCCCGCAGCCCCTACTGCCCCCGAGCTCGCAAGCTCGACACTCAGGCCCTCAAGCCGTACAACATGGACCCGTAAGTCCCAACAGCCTAGGCCCGCAAGCCCCTACTGCCCCGAGCCTGCAAGCTCGACACTCAGGCCCTCAAGCCCTACAACACGTACCCGCAAGTCCCAACAGCCTAGGCTCGCAAGCCCCTACTGCCCCCGAGCCCGCAAGCTTGACAAATCGCACCCGTAAGTGCACTGCCCTGACCCTCAAGCCTCGCAGCTCTCCAGCCCTCAAGCTAGACAAGTTGGCCCGCAAGCCTTACAAAGATTACAGTAGAAATAATTGTTACTCCTGCCGGATGAAGATTGGCAACTTTAGCCTGTTGAAGATCGGATCCTTGAGATTGAAGAAGATGCTTCTGAATCAGATCTTGAACGCACGGTTCTTCTTCAAATCTTTTCTTAGCATGATGAAGATTGACAACTTAACAGTCGATGAAGATGACTGCTTCTTCTTTTCTCTCTATTTTGCGCCTCTTGTACTGTTTGATTCGCTATATGCGTAAGTTCTTTCTTGTTGATCCTCTTTTTAGGGCGACCTCCTATCTCTTTTATAAGACTGTGAGGCTACCAACAGTCTTCTTGAAAAATTTCCTTAAGTGTCAGACGCTTCATTCCTTAAGAGCACGCGTAGATTGCTGACAGCATAATTGCTGATAGACATTCAGACGGCGGCATTAAGTGCTGTCAGGCAATCAGACGGTGGCATAAATTGCTGACAGTGCGTCTGCACCATTTGAATCTGTCTCGACGATATTTCCATCGTTACAACGTCATGAACAATATCTCGACGACAGGACTTTGTCGAACCATTACGCCTTGATAGAGCTTCAGATATTCTTGCTTCTGCCTCTCATCCCGACGATACGAGATATTCTTCATATACGACGATATGCTATCTCTGACTGTGTCGTCGTGATCTTCCTTCTTGTAGATTGTCGTCGTATTCATGTTGTTCTCTCGACGACATGAGTGATACTATGTCGACAGATCATACTTCACCAATTGCTAGTCTTCAGCTGTCCTTCTTCAGTCTTCTCGACGGCATTCCTTCTTTACGGCGATGTTCAACGCCATCAGTCATACTTAGCCTTTTCAGCGACAAGGCTTCTTCACGATGATGTTTGTTCTTTCTCGACGTCAAGGACACTTTGATGAAGTCGACGATACTACGTTTTCTCTGCGTTCGACGATCTTGCCTAGTCTCAGCGGTCGACGATCTTCCTTCTGAGTTCGACGATCTTGCTTCTGCGTTCGACGAACACTCCAAATCTCAGCGGTCGTCGATCTTCCTTCTGAGTTCGATGATCTTGCTGAGTCTCAGCGATCGACGATCTTCCTTCTGAGTTCGACGATCTTCCTTTTTCGTTCGACGAACACGCCAAGTCTCAGCGGTCGACGATCTTCCTTCTGAGTTCGACGATCTCCATTCTGCGTTCGACGAACTCCCTTCTGCGTTCGACAAATCTTGTTCTTCTAGTTTCCTGAGATTTATAAGCTAGAGGAATGATCAAATACAAAGTGAAGTATTCTTGACTTGGTGACTTCTTCAAATCAGGAATCATGTGGGCAAGATTCCCAACAATCTCCCCATATTTGAAGAAGTCAGAATCTCAATTCAAGACTACTTTCACTTGGAAAGTAAATCTTATAATCTCAACTTGTGAGCATGTAAGATTGTACTTATCTTTTGCTGAACTTTCTGAGTGCATCAAGCCTGTGGCTTCCCCTTGATTTGATGTCTCTTCTTTATGGCTCCCCCTACTTCTTTGCTCCCCCTATCTTTGAGGTCGTCTTCTTGAGCATCTTGTCTTGAACATTTGATGCCCTTTCTCCCCCTTTCTGACTTCTTTTCTGGAGCTCTTCTTTTAGGAGACAATAGTCCAAGGCTCCCCCTTTCTCGGTTATAGTTCATCCAAATCCTGAAAGGTTGTCTAACCAATCATCTAGAAAGGGATTAGTGAAAACCAAGTAGAGGAATACTCTAAGTTCAACATTCCCAGTTGGAATTTGAAGAAGTTGAACTTAGCTTCATCTAGGGTCTTTGTAAATATATCAGCCACTTGTTTGTCTGTTGGGACAAACTCAAGGGTGATATCTTCATTTTCCACATGCTCCCTGATGAAGTGATACCTAATCTCAATATGCTTAGTACTGCTGTGAGAGACAGGATTCTTAGCAATTGAGATTGTGCTTGAAGAGTCACAAAATAGGGGTGTTTTGGTCATCTTTAGGTTGCCGAGATATATTCTGATTCTGCTATTGAGATTGCCACACTTGTCTGCTTCTTACTGCTCCAAGTGATCAGTCTTCCACCAAGGAATTGACATGTCCCTGATGTACTTTTCCTGTCTTCCCTGCACCCTGCATAATCTACATCTGAATAGCCAGTTAGTTCACAGCCATTGTTCCTAGGGTACCATAGGCCAAGATTTGATGTACCCTTTAGGTATCTTAAGATTCTCTTGACAGAGACGTGATGAGATTCCTTAGGATTCACCTGATATCTAGCACAGACACATGTAGCAAATATTATGTCAGGCCTACTTGTAGTTAGGTAGAGCAAGGATCCAATCATGCATCTGTACTTGGTTTCATCAAATGGTATACCCTTCTCATCCTTGTCTAGAGACACATTGGTTCCCATTGGAGTCTTCATTGAAGAAGCACTCTCCAATCCAAATTTCTTGACTAGCTCCCTAGTGAACTTGGTCTGGGAGATTAATATACCATCTTCAGATTATTTCACTTAGAGACCTAGGAAGTATTTGAGCTCACCCATACTGCTCATCTCAAACTTTCCCTGCATCAAGTTGACAAACTTTTTGCAGAGATTGTTATCTGTAGAGCCAAAAATGATGTCTTCCACATAGATCTGCACTAGCAAGATCTTGTCATTCACTTCCCTTAGGAATAATGTCTTATCAATCTTTCCCCTTGAGAACTTATTCTCAGTTAGAAAGCTTGATAGGGTCTCATACTAGGCCCTAGGAGCCTGCTTTAAGCCATAAAGGGTTTTTCTAAGAAAATAAACGTAATCAGGATTAGTAGAATCTACAAAACATGACGGCTGCTCTACATATACCTCCTCTTTGAGGTCACCATTTAGAAAGGCTGACTTCACATCCATCTGATAGACCTTGAATCCTTGGTATGCTGCATAGGCCAGAAACAGTCTTATTGCTTCCAGTCTGGCTACTGGAGCAAATATCTGATCAAAATCTATCCCTTCCTCTTGTCTATATCCTTTTGCCACTAGCCTTGCTTTATTCTTGGTGATGACTCCATTTTCGTCCAACTTGTTTCTATAGACCCATTTAGTTCCTATGATGTTCTGTCCTTGGGGTCTTGGAACCAGTTACCAAACCTTGCATCTTTTAAACTGGTTCAGCTCCTCCTGCATTGCTGCAATCCAAAATGGATCCTGATTTGCTTCCTCAAATTTCTTGGGTTCAATTTGAGAGAGAAAACTCAGGTACAATGCTTCATTTGCAGCTTTGCTCCTTGTCAGCACACCTTGGTTGACATTTCCTATTATCTGCTCTTGGGGATGATCTCTTACTTGTCTCAAGGCAGTTGGGAGTATTCTGGGTACTTCTGCATCAACAACTTCTCAAGGTTGCACTTCTTCCGCCGTTTCTGAGCTTTCTGTAGGTTCTTCCTCGATTTCAACTGTCACTGACTGATTCTCATTTCTGAGTGAAGTATCAGCATTGTCTTTAATGGATAGCTTCTCTATTCTCTCCACTGTACCTGCATCCACTAGAGAACTAGACCAGCCCTTTTGTATAAGGCTAGTCTCATCAAATACCATATGAACAGATTCCTCCACTGCTTGGTTATTGATGTTGTACACTCTATAGGCCTTGCTATGAGAGCTGTAGCCAACAAAGATACCCTCACTGCTTTTCTCAGCAAATATAGTTAGATTGGATTTCCCATTATTAAGGACATAGCATTTGCTTCCAAAAATCCTAAAGTAGGATAAGGTTGGTTTTCTGCCCTTCATTAACTCATAAGGAGTTTTCTTGTGGTTTTTGATGATGGAAGCCCTGTTTATCACATGGCAAGCTGTATTGACAGCCTCTGCCCAGAAGTATTCTAGTAGGGAGGAATCACTTAGCATTGTCCTACTTGCTTCTATCAAGGTTCTGTTCTTCCTTTCAGCAACCCCATTCTGTTGAGGAGTTCTGGGTGAGGAGAATTATTGGGAGATTCCTAGTTCTTGGCAGAATTCTGTCATGGCCCCAGACTGAAATTCTGTCCCATGGTCACTTCTGAATTTGACCACAGTACAGTCCATCTCATTATGTATCTGCCTGACAAAATTTTTCAAGATATCTAGGGTATCTGACTTCTTCTTGAGGAAGAATACCCAAGTGAACCTTGAATAATCATCTACAACTACAAGTGTGTAGGTCTTCCCTCCTAAGCTATGAACCGACATAGGACCAAACAAATCCAGGTGCAGTAGAAATAGGCACCTAGTGGACTCTTTGTTAGATATGCTTTTAAAGCTGGTCCTAGTCTGCTTACCAAGCTGGCAAGCTTGACATGGACCATCTTTGATGCACTTAATGTCAGGTCTATTTCTAACTAGGTTTTGTGAGAAAAGCTTGCCAATTATCTTATAGTTGATGTGTGCAAGTCTCTTGTGCCATTACTCAGAGAGCCTCTTTACCATCAGCCACTAGACAAATGGGCATGGAAGAATTTGTATTGAGAAAATTTAAGCAAAAAATATTCCCACTCCTAGTGCCAGTTAAGGTAGCCTTAGAATCTAAGGACTTTTTAATTAGACACTTGTCCTTGTGGAAGGTAATAACAAAGCCTAAGTCACAAAGTTGACTTATGCTAATGAGATTGTGTTTCAATCCCTCCACATAAGCCACCTTTGTGATTGTAACTAACCCATTTGATATGCAGCCATAGCCCCTGGTCACTCCCTTTTCTGAACCTCCAAAAATCAATGTTGGTCCATTCTCCACAGGGGTGAACTCTTTCAAGTACCTTCTGACTCCAGTCATGTGCCTGGAGCAACCACTGTCCAAATACCAAATTGGAGATTGGTTGGCATTTGGACATACCTGCAAGACAAATTACTTCCCCTTAGGTACCCAAAATGGATTGGGTCCTCGGTTTCTGTTAGGTTGGTATAAGGGAACACTAAACCACGAGGGGTTCTGCACTCTCTTTGCATTGAGCCCTGTTGGGTTGAACCAATAGTCCAAGGCAAAGTGGCCTACTTTCCCACAGCACCAGCATTCATGTCTGTTGTATCTTCTCTTCTGCTTCACCATCTGCGTGGGGTGACAGTGCTGATGAGCAGAGGAGAATCCTTCTTGTCTAACAGATCTTGGGTGAACCTCACATGTGTGAGATCGGAGTGGAATCGGTCTCACCACATTTTGATTCACCTTCTTGGGAACAGGCTTTGTAGGAACAACCTTTCCCTTACTCTTAATTGCTATTGCTGCAGGTCTGTGGGCTGAAGGACTTGACACCAGCACCTTCTTGTAGGAAGGTTTAGCTTCAAAATCTTTGCCCTTAACTGTCTCCTGATTAAAATCAATACCAGCTCTGAACTGTCCAGAGAAAGTGTCAATGATAGGCAGGATAGTTTTGGGCATTGAGAAGCTGGATGCCAGTTTCTTCTCAGCCAACAACATTTCCTCAAGGTCCTTAATGACCTTGTTCTTCTGTCCTAACTCAGCATTTTTAAGCCTTATGGCTTCCTTGAATTTGTTCACTTCTTTGCTCATAGCAGCCAGCTTCTCAGCTGTCTCCTGGAGCTCAGATTGAACAGGCTTCAATGAATCTAACTCCTTGGTCTGGACTTTGAGGAGTTTCTTACAGCCCTTGAAGGCTTTCCACAAGGCTTTGTATTGCCTTATTAGTTCAGATTCAACTTCATACTGGGATCTTGAGGCTGTGCTGTTGGCAGCAGACACATCCTCATCATCATGCAAAGAATCTGCCACTGATTCAGAATCAGAGGCAGATAGGGAGGTTCTGTGATTTACCTTTCCAGGAGAGTTGTCATCCTGGTTGCCTTCATTGATGGCCATCAATCCAATAAGTGCCTCGTCCTCAGTTTAGAGGAGCTTGAGTCAGAGTCGCTCAACGTTCTCGTCTTCTTGGCCACGAACCCTTTTTCCGAGTTCCTCTTGCTCCTCGAGCTTCTTCTTTCTTCATGGTTCCTTGACTCCTTCTTCTTAGAGGGACAGTCCGCAGCCATGTGACCTGTTTTGCTGCAGGAATAGCAAACAGTATTATTTAAATCATGTCTACTAGGGTTGGATCTGTACCTGTCCTCCCTGGGAGCTTTGGATCTGTCACGATAGTCAGATCTTCTGGAGCTCGAGGAGGAACTTCTGTTGTTGTCCCTCCTTCTTCTGTGTAGCAACTTTCTGAACTATTTTGAGAGGAGTGCCACCTCTCTATCAGTGTCATCAGAATCAGAGGAGCTGGCTTCTGATTCCTCACTGCTCTCAGATGTATTCTGAGCTGCAGAGCTCTTGCTCTTGGATCTTCTGGTTCTCTCAGCCTTTAGAGCCACAGATCTCTCTTTTGTGCTCACTCTTGAGCTTTCTTCTTCAGCCTTTCTGGTGTTGAGCTGAATTTCATGAGACAGCAGCTTTCCATACAGTTTTTTGGGCTCCATGATGCCCAGCTGACCCATCTCTCTGATGGCACAGATCTTGATGTCCCATTCTTTTGTAAGTGATATAAGAAACTTTTCGTTTAGATCAGAGTTGGTGAACTCTCTTTCGTAGTTTCTCAAACCATTCACAATCTTGAAAAATCTCTCATATCAGTTGGAGATTGTTTCATTCTTGCCCTGCTTGAAGGCCTCATACTCTTGGTTGAGGAGGGATTTTCTATCATCCCTTACCTCTTCAGTACCCTCCATATATACGATCAGGGAGTCCCACATCTCCTTGGCCGTTTTGCAGTGAATTAGGTTCTGGAGGGTTGAATCATCTACAACACTTACAATAACATTATGTGCCCTCTTATCCAGGCCTGCCAAAGCTAGCTCGTCCTTGGCCATATCTTCATATTTCTTTATCACCTTCCGTGTTGGATCAATGGTGGAAGCGGTTGTGGGGATAAAAGGACCCTGTTGGACTATCAGATAGATTCTTGGATCGGACGCTTCCATGAACAACCTAACTCTTTCCTTCCAGATAGGAAAGTTCTCCTTGGTGCAGATCGGAAGTTTCATAGACCTCATCTCCCGATTTTGATCTCCACCGGCCATGGTGAGTCGTTCCTCGATCTAGATCAGACGGTTAAGTCTTCCTTTGATCAACCTCGCTTTGATACCACTTGTTAGTTATGGAATGTTCACCTAGAGGGGGGGGGGGGGGGGGGGGGGGGGGGGGGGGGGGGGGGGGGGGGGGGGGGGGGGGGGGGAGGGGGGGGGGTGTTAGGTGATCTTGGTTCTTTTTGATACATTAGTGTGAGTTATGAATATTTAAGCACAACAGTAAAATATCACACACAAAAAGCACAGCAGACGACACAAGATCTATAGAGGTTCCTCAAGACAGGGTGTCTTGAGTAGTCCTCTTTCCCTCTACGCCTACCTAGCAGTGTGCTAGGCTCAGCAAAACTCCGCCAAAAAGCTTCAGTCCCTCAAGCCTTACAACACTGACCCGCAAGTCCCAACGGCCTAGGCCCGCAAGCCCCTACTGCCCCCGAGCCCGCAAGCTCGACACTCAGGCCCTCAAGCCCTACAACACGGACCCGCAAGTCCAAACAGCCTAGGCCCGCAAACCCCTACTGCCCCCGAGCCTGCAAGCTCGACACTCAGGCCCTCAAGCCCTACGACACGGACCCGCAAGTCCCAACAGCCTAGGCCCGCAAGCCCCTACTTCCCCCGAGCCCGCAAGCTCGACAAATCGCACCCGCAAGTGCACTGCCCTGGACCTCAAGCCTCACAGCTCTCCAGCCCTCAAGCTAGACAAGTTGGCCAGCAAGCCTTACAAAGATTACAGTAGAAATAACTGTTACTCCTGCCGGATGAAGATTGGCAACTTTAGCCTGTTGAAGATCGGCGCCTTGAGATTGAAGAAGATGCTTCTGAATCAGATCTTGAACGCACGGTTCTTCTTCAAATCTTTTCTTAGCCTGATGAAGATTGGGAACTTAACAGTCGATGAAGATGACTGCTTCTTCTTTTTCTCTCTATCTTGCGCCGCTTGTACCGTTCGATTCGCTATATGCGCAAGTTCTTTCTTGTTGATCCTCTTTTTAGGGCGACCTCCTATCTCTTTTATAAGATTGTGAGGCTACCAACGGTCTTCTTGAAAAAGTTCCTTAAGTGTCAGACGCTTCATTCCTTAAGAGCACGCGTAGATTGCTGACAGCATTAATTGCTGATAGACATTCAGACGGCGACATAAATTGCTGACAGTGCGTCCGCACCATTTGAATCTGTCTCGACGATAATTCCATCGTTACAACGTCATGAACAATATCTCGACGACAGGACTTTATCGAACCCTTACGCCTTGATAGAGCTTCAGATATTCTTGCTTCTACCTCTCATCTCGACGATACGAGATATTCTTCATATACGACGATATGTTATCTCTGACTGTGTCATCGTGATCTTCCTTCTTGTAGATTGTCGTCGTATTCATGTTGTTCTCTCGACGACATGAGTGATACTATATCGACAGATCATACTTCACCAATTGCTAGTCTTCAGCTGTCCTTCTTCAGTCTTCTCGACGACATTCCTTCTTTACGGCGATGTTCAACGCCATCAGTCATACTTAGCCTTTTCATCGACAAGGCTTCTTCACGATGATGTTTGTTCTTTCTCGACGTCAAGGCCACTTTGATGAAGTCGACGATACTGCGTCTTCTCTACGTTCGACGATCTTGCCCAGTCTCAGCAGTCGACGATCTTCCTTCTGAGTTCGATGATCTTGCTTCTACGTTCGACGAACACGCCAAATCTCAGCGGTCGTCGATCTTCCTTCTGAGTTCGACGATCTTGCTGAGTCTCAGCGATCGACGATCTTCCTTCTGAGTTCGACGATCTTCCTTTTTTGTTCGACGAACACGCCAAGTCTCAGCGGTCGACGATCTTCCTTCTGAGTTCGACGATCTCCATTCTGCGTTCGACGAACTCCCTTCTGCGTTCGACGAATCTTGTTCTTCTAGTTTCCTGAGATTTATAAGCTAGAGGAATGATCAAATACAAAGTGAAGTATTCTTGACTTGGTGTCTTCTTCAAATCAGGAATCATGTGGGCAAGATTCCCAACAACTATCACCAGCGCTAGCGCTAGCGCCTGTACTAACGTCTCAATGGTGTATGGTTTGTCTCAGCGGTTCAAAGCTCGTCTCAGCGGTTCATCTAAACCACCATTAACGTCAGCGCTAGCCCCTAGCGTCGGCGCTAGCTCAGCATTCAAGGTACCCCTTCTATCTACGGTTGGATAATTGGGATGTTACGAAGGGACCCCTTAATGGGTTAGGCATGTTATGGTGGGATCCCGGGTCATGGTGACGTCCTAAAGCCAACACTAGGCTTGGTAACTGGAAATTACTATCCGCGGACCAATGTGGCCTTCATGCATTTGTCTAAGGTCTTATGTTCTCTTCGCGCATCCTAGGGTTTTGTCATGACCTAGTTATGACAAAACCAACCTAGGGGTCTAGTCGTTTGGGGGATGTTATAATGGAAGCTTAGAAAGTGCTTCAATTGTTGGTCACGAGCTCGTCCCACAGCTACATGCTCGACTTTATGTTCCACCCTGGGCTCCACTGCAAGTTCTGCTCATGGCTCCACTGCAGGTTCCGCTCTCGGCTCCACTACAGCAACAGGCACCGGGGCCACATCAGGAGTAGGAGTAGTAGGTTTTGTAACATACCCTGGTTGATTATTGATCATCATGAAGATCGCTTCAGCGACTAATCTGATTATTTCAGCAGAAGGAATGGTCAATGGATCCCCAGCGGACGCACTACTTTCAGCAGTGTTAGGGGGTTGAGACTGCCGCTCACCACTCCTAGTCACCTATAATCATGTAACACACAACTTAGTGACCGAAAACATAGCAACAAACTATCATGGAACGCTCAGGTTCTGCAAACAAGCATGTTTTTCATATTGGAGTTTCTGAGGTGATCTCAAAGCAATCAACAGTTAGACTTACTGCCAACGCAATATGAGCCTATAGGGTCGCACATAAAAGTGCTTCGAGAAATTGGAGGAAGAATTGTGTTGGCTTGGGTTTTTCTTGAGAAGTCAATTTTAAGGTTTGGTATTTCTCGAGAAGTTCTATTCCTGCATTGGGATTTCTCGAGAAATTAAATCCTTGGGATTTCTCGAGAAATTAATTTCCAGGGATTTCTCGAGAAATTAAATCCTTGAGATTTCTCGTGAAATCAGGCCAATCCTGCGCGACTTAGTCGAACGGCTGTTATACTGCGTTCGACGAACGGCTAGAGTAACGCGTTCGTCGAATGGCTATTATACTGCGTTTGACGAACGGCTAGCATACTGCGTTCGATGAATGGCTAGTATACTGCGTTCGACGAACGGCCAGTACACTGCGTTCGACGAACAGCCAGTATACTGCGTTCGACGAACGACCAGTATACTACGTTCGATGAACGGCTAGTAAACTACGTTCGACTAACGGTTCGTCGAAGCGCGTTCGACGAATGCTAGCCAGTTCGTCGAACGCAGTTCGACGAATTCTGTTTTCTTCACTTAAAGTCGTGGCTGTGTGGATAGCTCCCTTTGCGCGTGGGTATAAAAGAATGCGATTCTTTTTGACCTAACTGATGCGATCTATTTTGCGAAAGAAAGAGAGAGCGACGGAAGAGTTCCGCATGTTGCCCCGGAAGGAAGTGTTCCGACCGGTCGATCCCGCCGCCACTGTCGCCTCTTCTTGTAGTCGGACCTAGCAGTCTGTGGAAGACGTAGAGGACATTTCTTCTCCAACCTAGATTTTGTGTGACAAGAGGCTAGGGTTCTCCAGTGCTCGTGTGGACTACTATAGAGGTGCAGATCCATTTCTGTGCAAGGAACTCAGCCGCACCATCTTGAATCTGACATTGGAGCATCTCGGTTGAGTATAGACTCAACCCCCTTCAGGTATAATCTCTGCAAATGTTGTGGTTATTGTTTTTATTTCTTGAATCTATGAAATCGCAAGTTCCTTATAACTCTTTTGGGTTGTTCTAGTTATTTTATTCCGCTGCGCATATATGATATGTTGTATTATCATTTTTGAAATGATATTATGAAAACCCAACAGTGGTATCAGAGCTAGGTTTGCGATCTAATGCATGTAAATCAGAAATTTAGAAGTGTTCTAAATGTCTAGATTTCTTCCTGGGTGTTTGGATTTCGAAGAAATGTTCTAGATTGGAAAAACTCCCAGGAATGCATGTGATTGCGTTGCGATTTCAATGTTTCAGAAATTGTTTCTCCTTTGCAGTAACCGTCCCTCTAATTGGTTTGTGAAACCAAATATTTTAGATTTTGAATCTGACATTGAGAGACGAGCTTGTCAACTGCATAAGTGGAGTTGTTTTGCTTTATCAAATGCATGTAAATTTGGAGATTTAGAAATATTCTAAATGCTCAGATTTAGCCCTTTTTATCAAGCGTTGATAATTTTATTTTGTGCACTTCTGGGATGTATTTGATTGTGAATGTTGTATTTTATTAAAGTGCACGTTGATTAATTGTTAATCAATTTTATAAATAAAATCCCTTATCCAATATTAAGTATACGGATACCTTCCGATGGATGACACTCTTCCTGCCTCGATCGATGAAGTGTGGGCTTGCCAAAGCAAGGTGCATTAATCTATCTTGGTAAGGGTGCGAGCGGATAATTGTGATATCCCACTGTCGACATCGGGTCTAACTTAACTGGTGACCTCAAAAGTTGAGTGCCTAGAGGCATTGGGTTGGCATGCGCTGTTGAAAATGTTGAAGTGGAAGTTGGCGGTCTGGGGGGGAGGTAGCGCGGTCTGGCTAACCGCGCGGTCTTGCGGTCTCCATCTGCAGTCTGATCTCTTTGGTCGAGTCGCAAGTCTATTCGGCTTGACCGCCGTTCTCTATCCAAGGTGCCGAGGTGAGGCCGTGCGGTGTGGTTCATGAGACCGCGTGGCGGGCTGTTCTCTATACTATGCGATCTGGTTCGTGGTAACCGCACAGGGTTGTGTTCTGGAATGGGCAGTCCGGTATGGTGGTTGTCCGGGTTCTTGGTGGTGCGCGTCGACTAAGATTTTCTTAGTCGCGCGGTCTCCCCTTTTGAGTTCGCATAAGCTGGTCCCTTGGCGATCTGCTGGTGTATGCGGTCACTGGTGTTGGTCGACTTGGCGGGTTGTTGCCTTAGTCGACTTGGCTATGTTCACGGTCTCTGGAGGAGATCTCATAGTTGCGAACACAGGTGGTGGGCGTCATGACCGGGCGGTTTGCCATGATCACGCGGCTTTCTGAAGGAGTGGCGATCTCCTGGTCAGGGTTAAAGTCGACGAGCTCACAAGGCGCAGAGCGATCTTATGCTGACCGCGCGGGTTGACCGGTCTTAGTCGCGCGGTCAGGGCAGTGACTCTATCTCATAGGGTGGTGACTGGATCAGGTCGCACGCCTATAAATAGGAGTCACTGTAGCAGCTAATTAATCGCACCAAGTGTAAGCTGAGCTCGCGCCTATTTCTTGCGGTCTCATTTTGTGACCGTCCGGTTAGCTGATTGAATTTCCTTGTGCAGCTTCTGCGGATTGTGCGGGCAGCAGCGGTCACCTCTTCTTCTAAGGTGTTCGGGCGGTCTCGCGGCTTGCAATGCGGGTTGCTGGAGTTCGGGAGAATCAGTGAAGTTCGGGAGGTCGCAGAGTTCTCAGTTGGTGTTGTTCAAGTCGCTGGCAGTGTGTGTTTGCGCGGTCTCGTGTCCTAATCGTGCGAACAGCCAGGTCGTGCGGTCAGGCGGTCTCAGTGTTTCAGACCGCTGGTTATCTTTCCTTCAGCATTGTAATTTCCTTTTATTTTGTGTACTGGCGAAATCATGTCTCGCCATGTATACCTCTCTCTGTAATGAAGACTTTTGCTATCATCAATAAAGATTATGTTGCTTTATGTGCTTCTGGTTGTTGGCTATAGCTTTGAGTTGTATAATTGTTGCTCACTCCTAGATCTTCAGAAAATTTCACATGGTATCAGAGGGAGGTTGGAGTGGATAGAGCAGTGAATAACTCAAAGTTGCCATCGCCTTTTGTTAGTTTATAGGTTTGTAGTCTAAATCACATAGAGGGGGTGAATAGGTTTCTTTTATTTTTCCTCTAAGTACCCTAGCTGATTTCTGAGTTAGTTTAAGCAAATCAACAAACACGGAAAGCAACAAGAATTTATAGTGGTTCCCCAAAGACAGTGTGTCCTTGGGTAGTCCACTTTCCCCCTTCACCCTTCTAACAGTGTGTTAGACAGGGCCAACTCCTCCAACTCAACTCCAAGAGCTTACAACTTAGATCCCTCAGGATCTCCCAGGTTTTCCCAACCCTACCTCAGACACAACAGCCCTACAACTCAGATCAGCCCCTGATCCTACAGCTCAGACCTCAGCAGGTCCTACAACTCAGGATAAACAGCCCTACACCTCAGGCTCAGCAGCCCCACCTCAGATCAGCTCCTGATCCTACAGCTCAGACCTCAGCAGGTCCTACAACTCAGGCTAAACAACCCTACACCTCAGGCTCAGCAGCCCTACCTCAGAACAGCACCTGATCCTATAGCTCAGACCTCTTCCAGGTCCTACAACTCAGAGGAATCCTCCTCCTACAGCTCAGGCAATAATGCCATACAACTCAGGCTGTTAAGCCCTACAATAAAAGAGTTTATGAACTTACTACAGCTGACAGCACAGTAAAGATGTCTCATGTAGTTTCTGCACAGCTTGTGCTATCTTGTAGCTGGTGATGTTGATGGCAGCTACAACTTGATCTTCCTCTTCAGTTGAGGGGTGGAAGATCACCTTGCTCCTTCTTGCAAAAGAGCTAACTTTATCTCTCATATTTTCTTTGCTTGTTTAGTGAGCAGGAGGAGAATAAGAAGAAGTTTTTGGCCAACAATGGAACAGTAATTGTTAAGCACTCAACCAGCCTCTTCAATGTTGCCCTAACATCTTCTTTTATACATTTCTGATCTTCAACGGCTCTTAGCTGACCTCCTGTCAGGTATGGGAGTGATTGGTGGTCCCCACAATGCATTCCTGCAGCTTGCGCCAAAAGCAGAACCCGCCAGATCAAGTTTGAACTGTCTAAGCGGTTGGGCTGAGATGGTCAGCCGTCTCAGCGGTTTTCTTCTATACCGTTCCAGCGGATACGCTGAGACAGACAGCTGTCTCAGCGGTTTTCTTCTATCCTGTTCCAGCGGATACGCTGAGACAGACAGCTGTCTCAGCGGTTTTCTTCTATCTGCAGCTCATCTGGCCCAGACACCTTCTCAGCGGCTCCTGGCCATGTCTCAGCGGTTCAGCTGAAATTGAGAGCTTATCTCAGCTATTTTTTCAGTAAACAAACTGAACAACCCCTGCACCTTGTTAAGTCCTAACCCTGCATGCTTATAAGATAGAAATAGGGTTTATCAAATACAACTTGTACTTAGTATTGAGTGTGAGGCCTTCTTCAAATCAAGGGAACATTGAGGGTCAATTCCCAACAATCTCCCCCTATTTGAAGAAGGCAGAACATTTCCAATGCTAATGTACATACCCAAATAAAAACATATCATGAAAATGAACAATGTAGCATTCATGATAACATTGTTTAAGATAACATTATTTAAGCATGCTTTGATATCTTATGACAGATTATGTAAAGCTTTGGCTAGCTCATAGGATATCTCCTCCTTTCTAACTCAGATTATATTAAGCTTATTCATAATCACTACCTCTGATAACTTTATCAGAGGGCTTACTCTGATTTAGTCCTAGCATTAGCCATCTCCCCCTTTCTGGTTTCTTCAATTATTTTTCCCTTAGGAATTGGGAGAGAACCACAACTGCATTTGTCAACCCCCCTCAATCTGAGCAGGAACTTACACCCCCTCAAATTGAGAACTATTATCTTTAATAGTTGATCTTGTTCATTTTGAACAATCCATTTTAGCTCCGCCTCATTTGGAGCATGTTTATTGATTTTATGATTTAAGGGAACCTGAATCTCAGCTGATCCAGAAATTTCTGATTCAGCTGACCAGCTTTCTTTAAAATCAATAGGTGCAGAGATACTTACCTTGAGGAGGTAGCCCTCAATTGATGTTGAATTCACATTGGTTGTGCACAACAGCTGTGGCCACCTCTTTCTCTACCACCTCTTCAACCCCATTATTTGCCTTCTCCACTGCAGGTTCTTGTCTTGGCATCTCTTCACAAGAGGGTAGAACTTCCATGGTGTCAGTTACCCTGATGACCTCTTCTTCATTCTGAGCTTTTGCTCTTCCAGCATCTGGGTTGTGCTCCCCCTTACTAGCATACCCACCTTCTTCTCCATAGAGAGAGCAATGCTCCCCCTCACTTAGGGCATACATATGTGGAAAAATCTCCTTCCTGTCATGTGCCTTTAGCACCCACTGTCCAAGTACCAAATTTGGTTGAGGTTGGTACTTGGACTAACCTGCAAGAAGTTTAGTTATCCATAGGAGCCCAATTAGCTTTGGGTCCTAGGAACATGTTAGCATGATGAAATGACCTTACTCTAGCTGCACCCTTGGCAGGAAGGCTCTTCTTTGCATTAGGTACATTGGGATTGTACCAACAATCTATGGCAGAGTGTCCTACTTTACCACATCACCAACATTCATGAATGTTGTATCTCCTCTTCTGAACATTTCCTAAGAAATTAGCATTACTTTGCCTGTGTTCAGGAGGGGAGACACATGCATCCTTCCTGTTTCTCTCAACAATGATTTGACTGAATGTCAATCTATGTGCTGTGTTGATGCTCTTTGTCCTGATGGCATCAGCCTGCTTTGGCTTGGCAGCCATACAAGATCTGATTGCATCTGACACTGAGCAACAAGCCTTGTCCATAGATTGGACAACAACAATTTTCTTTGCTGAAACAGAGTTGGAAGAGCTGGCACCCTGATTCTTGAATGAGGGTGCTGAGGTACCAAATACAAAAGGTCCAGATTGGGCCAAATGAATTTACTCATGGGGAGCCTTCATGGCACTCAATCCCATTCCCTTTCTTCCACTATGGGAAGGAGTATTTTCCTTCTTATAGACACTCCTATTCTTCCAGTGACCATAAATACTTTCATGGTCATACCTGTTGGAAGGAAGTAACACTTTTTGAAAGGTGGTTTGAGGCTTAGCCTTCCCCTTGCTCTTCTCTCCACTCCCTTCTCCTACTTCCATTTTATTGAATCCTAGTCCTCTCCTATTGGTTTGAGAGGAGAAGGTGTCAATAATAGGAAGCACAAATTTGGGCTTGGAGAATTGAGCCACCAGGCTCTTCTCCTTCACAAGTTTCTCCTCAAGGTCCTTGATGACCTTGTTCTTCAGGGAAATAGTGCTTAATTGCACAATTATTAATCCCTGTAAATGGCTAATCTGTCTACTCATCTGAGCCACCAGGGTGGTAGGTTCAGTGTAGTCATTTTTAGTCATCTTAAGGGAAACAATTTCCTGGGCTTACCTCTTGGCAAGCTTCTTGCTCTTCTTCATAGCTTCCAAAAGAGCACCATAATTGTAAATCAATTGATTGACATCTTCCTCAGTTTCTGAACCACTTCCACCAATTGATGAAGGTGCTTCAGATACTGGACATGCATCATGATCAGAAAGAGAAATGGAGGAAATTAATACCTGATCTTTGTCAGAACTATTCTGACTGTCTTCCTCATCAGTGAAGGCCATAAGACCTATCTGAACTTTGTCTTCATTATCCTCCTCTATGTCACTATCTGAGTGTGATAGAGGGGCCCTGATTCCAACCTTTGCAGCAGGGCAATCTTCATCTTCTTCTGCTGCAAATTCTTCAACAGCAACCAGCCCAATAAGGGCTTCTTCCTTTTCAGATTCAGATTAGCTGGAGTCTGATTCACTCCAGCTCCTTTCCTTCTTAGCTAGAAAGGATTTTTATCCTTTCTTGCCTTTTGGTTGATGACCCTTCTTCTCATCCTTCTCTTTTCTCTTGATTGGGCAATCAGTAATGGCATGCCCTGGCTTGCTGCAGCAATAGCAGACAACTTTAGAGGAATTAAATTTAGAGTTAGAGCCATACCTGTCATTCCTGGAGTGATGCTTTGACTCCTTGCTGTCCTCCTTTTTGTGATATGAGTAAGAGGGCTTGTTCTTCCATTGCCTCCTCTTCATCATCTTCTTGAATTGCCTCAAAAAGGGAGAAAACTCTTCATCAGAGGAAGAGCTATCATAGGTGCTGGTTTCTGATTCAGCACTTCTCCTTTGAGGAGACACCAACTTGCCCTGGCTTCTCTTGGAGCTGTCAGCTTTGAGAGCTACAGAATTCTCCCTTGCTTGATCCCTTGAAGAGGTGTCCTCTTCCTTCCTTGCAGACAGCTGCATCTCATAGGAGAGCAGCTTCCCAAATAGTGTGTGAGTTGGGGTCTCACCAAGCTTGGCCACTTCCCTGATGGCACGGATTTTTATGTCCCAGTCTCTTGTTAGAGACCTAAGGAACTTATCATTCAGCTCATAGTTGGTGAATTCCCTCTCATAGGTTCTCAGCTCATTGACTATTCTGAAGAACCTCTCATAGCACAAGGATATGCATTCCTGGGCCAGCCGCCTGAAGGCTTCAAATTCTTGGTTAAGGAGTGATTTTCTATCATCCCTTACTTCAAATGTCCCTTTCATATATACTACCAATGTATCCCACATTTCCTTGGCAGAAGTGCAGTGTACAAGTTTTGAAATGTAGAATCATCAGTAGCATTAACTATGATGTTCTGGGCCCTTTTGTCCATGGTGAACAGCTCAAGTTCATCCTTGGTCAAGTCTTTAAATAGTTTGGCCACCCTTCTAGTTGAATCAATAGTGGAGGCAGTTTGAAAGGTGAAAGGTCCTTCCATAACTGTAATATAAATCCTAGGATCAGAAGCTTCCATAAACAGTCTGATCCTTTGCTTCTATATGCCAAAGTTCTCTTTGCTGCATATGGGCAACTTCATGGATCTCATTTCCTTCTGCACTCAAGAGGTGGCCATTGGGTTTTGAATTGACTATACCTTTTTAGGATCTGGTCAGACTGTTAAGTCCCTTATGACCAACCTCCCACTAATACCACTTATTAGTTTATAGGTTTGTAGTCTAAATCACCTAGAGGGGGGGGGGGGGGGGTGAATAGGTTTCTTTTATTTTTCCTCTAAGTACCCTAGCTGATTTCTGAGTTAGTTTAAGCAAATCAACAAACACAGAAAGCACACAAGAATTTATAGTAGTTCCCCAAAGACAGTGTATCCTTGGGTAGTCCACTTTCCCCCTTCACCCTTCTAACAGTGTGTTAGACAGGGCCAACTCCGCTAACTCAGCTCCAAGAGCTTACAACTCATATCCCTCGGGATCTCTCAGGTTTTCCCAACCCTACCTCAGGCACAGCAGCCCTACAACTCAGATCAGCCCCTGATCCTACAGCTCAGACCTCAGCAGGTCCTACAACTCAGGATAAACAGCCCTACACCTCAGGCTCAGCAACCCTACCTCAGATCAGCTCCTGATCCTACAGCTCAAACCTCAGTAGGTCCTACAACTCAGGCTAAACAGCCCTACACCTCAGGCTCAGCAGCCCTACCTCAGATCAGCTCCTGATTCTACAGCTCAGACCTCTTCCAGGTCCTACAACTCAGAGGAATCCTCCTCCTACAGCTCAGGCAATAATTCCCTACAACTCAGGTTGTTAAGCCCTACAATAAAAGAGTGTTTGAACTTACTACAGCTGATAGCACAGTAAAGATGTCTCATGTAGTTTCTGAACAGCTTGTGCTATCTTGTAGCTGGTGATGTTGATAGCAGCTACAACTTGATCTTTCTCTTCAGTTGAGGGGTGGAAGATCACCTTGCTCCTTCTTGCAAAAGAGCTAACTTTATCTCTCAGATTCTCCTTGCTTGCTTAGTGAGCAGGAGGAGAATGAGAAGAACTTTTTGGCCGACAATGGAACAGTAATTGTTAAGCACTCAACCAGCCTCTTCAAAGTTGCCCTAACATCTTCTTTTATACATATCTGATCTTCAACGGCTCTTAGCTGACCTCCTGTCAGGTATGGGAGTGATTGGTGGTCCCCACAATGCATCCTGCAGCTTGCGCCAAAAGCAAAACCCGCCAGATCAAGTTTGAACTGTCTCAGCGGTTGGGCTGAGATGGTCAGCCGTCTTAGCGGTTTTCTTCTATCCCGTTCCAGCGGATACGCTGAGACAGACAGCTGTCTTAGCGGTTTTCTTCTATCTGCAGCTCAGCTGGCCCAGACACCTTCTCAGCGGCTCCTGGCCATGTCTCAGCAGTTCAGCTGAGACTGAGAGCTTGTATCAGCTGTTTTGTTAGTAAACAAACTGAACAACCCCTGCACCTTGTTAAGTCCTAACCCTGCATGCTTATAAGATAGAAATAAGGTTTATCAAATACAACTTGTACTTAGTATTGAGTGTGAGGCCTTCTTCAAATCAAGGGAACATTGAGGGTCAATTTCCCAAAACCTTTGTGAATAAGGAACCAGTGGTAGAGCCATGGAAGCAAGAGGTCTTGGGATTGAGATGCTCAACTCGACTAATTTCAAGAAGTGGAAGTCGTGCATGCAGAGTTATCTTCTGGGTGAGGACCTTTGGGAGGTTATTGGAGGAGACGGTACGGAGGAAGTTGTCGCAGTTGGGGATAATGGTCATGAGGTGAGGAACTGGAGAAGGACTAATGCGAAAGCAGAGTTCACTCTAAAGAGGGCAATATCACCTGACCTATTCGATCACATCTTGGGGTGTGGATCAGCTGCGGAGATCTGGAGAGCCCTGGATGGGCTGTTTAACAAGAAGAATGTAGCGAGGCTACAGTTTCTGGAAAATGAGCTGGCTAGGTCAGCTCAAGGTGATCTTTCTATCTCTACGTTCTTCCTGAAGATGAAGAACTTGTGCGCTGAGATTTCAGCACTGGATCCTGATGAGCCAATTTCCGCGGCGAAGCTGAAGAGGCACATGATCTGTGGCTTGCAGAAGGAGTATGTGGCCTTTGTGACGTTGGTGCGGGGTTGGGCATGTTGGAGCATACGTTTCGCACTCTTCTGGTTTGATAATAACAAAGTCCCGTTTGTATTTGATTCTATTTTTATTAATGGTGTGCAGGTAACAGGTATGAGATGTTCACAATTCTGATTGGAGCTCAATTTGACTGAATGAAGAATTTTGATGTCGGAATTTTCCGACAGCCAATGTCGCCCAGGCGACAGCAGAGAAGTTACAGCAACTGCTCGCACGACAGCACTACCAGCGGCAGTTTGGCGCTGTCGGAATTCCGACAGTGATGTCGCCCAGGCGACAGCACGGAAGTTACAACAACTGCCCGCACGACAGCACTACCAGCGGCAGTTTGACGCTGTCGGAATTCCGACAGTGATGTCGCCCAGGCGACAGTGAAAATCTATAAAATGGTTCTTTCTGTTCGTGCATGGCAAGCATTGAGAATTTCAAGTCCCTTCCTGAGTGCATACGAACCAGAGAGCTCCAGAACCTCATCAACTCCCATTTGTGCTTAGAAGGTTTGAGATTGAAGACGAGATCAGACGCGCTTCTACATCAACGGTCATCTCGAGGCTTCAACCTTCCTTTCAGAGATCTGAATTTCTAGGGAGTTGTTCTTTTCATTTTGTATTTTCATTTATATACATTTCACTTTGTATTGGTAGGGAAATCGTCTCCTTGTGCGTGACGTCTAAGTCCTTGCGTAGCTTAGGGGAAAATCGCTTCCTTGTGTGGAGCGTCCAAGTCCTTGCGTGGCTTGGTGGGAAATCGTGGCCTTGTGTGCTACGTCTAGATCTTGGGAAGATCTAGAGGATAGGCTTGGGCTTGGTCTAGGGAGAGACAAGTGATAGCCTTCCGATCCTTGGGAGAAGGATTGGTAAACACAAATTGTAAAAGGTTTATTATCATATTTGTGCCTTGATCTTAAGCATTGTTAAGATCATATTATTTGTATGTGAATTTCATGATTATAAAATTATGACTTTTTCTTTAATTGCAAATATGGTTGCTTAATCTTTAACTTAGAAATTTGTGTTTGAATTAATTTAAAAATTACATTGGTTTGAAATTTTTATAAGTAATTTTTAGAAAAGTAAAATTTGTTTTAAAATTCTTAAGTAAAAAATCATATTTTTTAAAAGGCCCTTATTCACCCCCCCCCCCCCCCCCCCCCCCCCCCCCCCCTCTAAGGGCGCCACAAGATCCAACAGGGCAAATCAGCCGTCTCTGCTGGAGCTGGAGAATCTGCTTGCGTCGCAGGAGAGTCTGGCAAGGCAGATGATGGGGGTGTTAGTGTCTGGCGGAGATGGCGAGGTTCTCTTCACAGGTAAGAAGAAGAAATGGGATAAGAAGAAGAAGACCGTTGGAGGCAATGGGCTTCAACTTCTGGACAGCAGTAGAGGGGCTATGCTCCTAAGGCTGAAGGGAAGAAGAAGGGAGAAGGACCCAAGTGCTTCAGATGCAGAAAGCTTGGTCACATCAGGAAGGATTGCTAGGTGAATCTTCAGCCGGGGCATGCTGTTGTAGGGAAGGAGGAAGCTGAGGCCAATCAAAATGATGGAGGACGGGGAGGAGCCTTCTCGGCTTCTGTTGGAGCTGCGGCTCCTATCAACTATCAGGAGGACTGGATCGTGAACTCGGGGTGTGGTCATCACCTCACCGGGGATGAGTCGAAGCTTTCTTCGGCGCAGCCTTACTCAGGTAATGATGCCATCATAACTGCTGATAATATCGTGCATAGTGTCGAGAAGGTGGGGGTTGTTTCCTTGGGCAGTGATATAGGGCCACTAACTTTGAAGAGTGTCTATCATATGCCCGGAATGAGGAAAAACCTCTTCTCCGTGACCAACGTTGTTGACGCTGGGTATCACATTCTGTTCGGCCCAACAGAAGTGAAGTTTCTAAGAAACGTTGAGGCGGTGAAGGCCGAGGTCGTTCATGTCGGGAGAAGGGCAAAAGACTTGTTCGTTTTATCGACAAGTTCTTATGTCGACAAGATGAGGACAAATGATAGTGTCGTTATATGACACGAGAGGTTGGGGCATGTAGGGATGGACAAGCTGAAGGCTATGGCAATAAAAGGTCTGGTTAAGGGCCTGCCTAGTCTATCTTCCTATGGTGATGGTCATGTTTGCGCGGGATGTCAGTTCGGCAAGTCTCATCGGCTACCATTTGATAAGTCGCAGACAAGGAGTAGTGTGTCGTTGGAGTGCATCCATGGTGACTTGATGGGACCAACTGCTACCCCAAGCCTCGGAGGCAGCAGGTATATGCTGGTGTTGATCGACGATTACACCAGATATGTCTGGGTGTATTTCCTGAAGGAGAAGGCGGAGGCGTTTACCAAGTTTGTGGAGTTCAAGGAGCTTGTGGAGGGTCGGCTAAGTCTGCAGATAAAGAAGTTGAGAACTGACAATGGGGGGAGTTCACCTCTGGTGAGTTCTCTAATTTTTGCAGGAAGGAGGGCATCAGGAGGGATCTTACTTGTGCGCATACTCCACAACAAAATGGAGTTGCAGAGCGGAAGATCCGTCATCTGACGGAGACCTGCAAGTGTTGGCTGCATGCCAAGAGTATCCCAAGGTCCTTCTGGGCAGAGGGAATGTCTTGTGCCGCCTACGTCATCAACAGGATGCCTCTCAGTCCCATCAACATGTTGACCCCGCGTGAGATGATGTTCAAGGAAAAGCCAAGCGTGGCACACCTTCGGGTGTTTGGTTCCACCTTCTATGTGCATGTTCCAGATGCGCTTCGGACGAAGCTAGATGCGAAAGCAAGGAAGCTAGTCTTCGTGGGATATGATGATCGGAAGAAGGGCTGGAAGTGCATGGACCCGGAGACGTGGAGATTTGTTGTATCTCGCGACATCGTGTTTGACGAGGTGACGTCTTACAAGGGAAGTTCTGGTGTTGTGTTACCAGAAAGCAGGGTGGAGGAGCCGTAGAGAGCTGTGGAAAATCTTCAGGTGGAGTTGCCTTCGTCACCAGGTGGTCCATCCATTTCTAGTTCTGTGACGGAGGCTTCTGGATCAGGAAGCAGGGGGAGCAATGCTCCGAGTACGTCTGGAAGGGAAGCTAGAGAAGGAGCAGCTGAAGGTAATGTGAGTCAGGGGAAGGAGCTGAGAAGATCCAAGCGAACGATCATTGCCCCTGATCGCTATACAGGAGGAAACTGTTGGATCGTATGACGCCCTTAGAGGGGGGTGAATAAGGGTGTGTCTAAAAATTAATTTTTACTTAGTAATTTTTTAAAAAGATTTTACTTTACTAAAAAATTACTTATAAATACTTTCAAACCAATGCAACTTTAGTATTAAACCAAAACACAAATTTCTAAGATAAAGATTATGCCACCAAATATGTAATTAAAGAAAAAGACATAATTATATTAATCATGAAATTTGAGTACAATAAAAATGATCTTAACAATGCTTAAGATCAAGGCACAATTATGTTAATAAAAAATTCTACAATTTTGGTTTACCAATCCTTCTCCCAAGGATCGGAAGGCTATCGCTTGTCTTTCCCAAGACCAAGCCCAAGCCTATCCTCTAGATCTTCCCAAGATCTAGACGTAGCACACAAGGCCACGATTTCCCACCAAGCCACACAAGGACTTGGACGCTCCGCACAAGGAAGCGATTTTCCCCTAAGCCGCGCAAGGACTTAGACGCCGCACGCAAGACGATGATTTCTCTACCAATACAAAATGAAAAGTATGTGAATGAAAATACAATATGAAAAGAACAACTCCCTAGAAGATCAGATCTCTGAACGGATTGTTGAAGCCTCGAGATGATCGATGATGTAGAAGCGCGCCCGATCTCATCTTCAATCTTCAATCCTTCTTTGCACAAATGGGAGTTGAAGAGGTTCTGGAGCTCTCTGGTTCGTATGCACTCAGGAAGGGACTTGGAATTCTCAAAGCTTCTTAATGCACGAACACAAGGAGGCAATTTATAGAAAATCGCTGTCGCCTGGGCGACAGTGACTGTCGGAATTTCTCGACAGCGTTAAACTGCCGCTGGAGTGGCGTCGTGCGGACAGTTGCTGTAACCGTCGAGCTGTCGCCTGGGCGACATCGATGTCGGATTTCCGACAGTGCAAAACTGCCGATCGTGGGTGGTGTCGTGGGCAGTTGTTGTAACCTCCGAGCTGTCGCCTGGGAGACATCGCTGTCGGAATTCCGACAGCTCAAAACTGCCTTTCGTCGATCTGGCGTGGAGGGAAGTAGTTGTAACTTCTCTGCTGTCGCTTGGGCGACAGCGGCTGTCGGAATTTTCCGACAGTGCAATTTTCCCACATTCAAATTTAGCTCCAGCAGAAATGTGAACATCTCATACCTGTTACATGCACACCATTAATAAAAATAGAATCAAATACAAACGGGACTTTGTTATTATCAAACCGGAGTAGTGCGAAATGCATGCTCCAACAATCTCCCCCTTTTGATAATAACAAATCCGTATAAAAAGAAATCATGTCTTATTTAGATTGTTGATTTTAACATTTGATGTGTGCACAAAAATAACATGATATATTTCTCTTAAAATAAATAATCTCCCTTTAGGTGAAAGCTCCCCCGAAATGAATGCTCCCCCTAAATATATGCTCCCCCTAAATATATGCTCCCCCTAAATATATGATGTATTGTGTAGGTGGAATATTGTGTAATAGATTTTTGATTTTTCTTTTTATACTTGTTAATTCTCCCCCTTTTGGTATTAGCAAAAGTTAATATTAGATAAAAGAGTAGTTCTTAAGGGAAAGTATATAGGATATAGAAACGAAGAGTAAGCGGAAGCACTTTGTTGGAAATGATTGAAGTCCATGAAATAATAGGAATATGCCATAGTATGAATAAACTCATGAAGTGACGGTATAGCCATATGAAGTAATGAAAGAAAATAACTTAAACATGAGTAAGGTCATTTGAAAGTATCATAGAAAGACACAATAGTGTATAGAATTATGGAATATTTTCGGTCCAATTCTCATGAGATGAATGTTTATATAACATAATGATGTGTACATGTGATACTTAGATCAAACATATGAAGTTATTTAATTTTCATGATCATGGAAATGTAGAACTTAATATAAGCATATAAAGTTAACTTTGACTTTGAAGATATAGCACAAGATGAAATAGAAAACCATTTTTCTTTTGCACAAGACACTTTACAATTCTTTCCAAGGTGCTTAACCTCACAATGCTCATTAAGACTTATCAGGAGGGTAAGTAGTGCTTGGTGGAGTATCCTTGTCTTTATTTTAAACTTTTTGTTTTGATCACAAATGTTGTGATACCTTAATTTTGAGATTTTGAAATATATTTTTTTTGTAATTGACCAAGGATCTCCGAATTCACTTGAATCGCAAAAGATGGTGTAAATTATTGTTGTGCTAACAAATCAAGGTTGAAAGTTGTATTTATGAAGTTCTATTTTATTATGTTAAAGCAAATATGATCCATGTATATATTAAATAAAAAGACATACGTATGGACCAAAAGAAGTGAACGTGATAGTTCATTATGATAGATAACCAATTTCTCATACTTAGAGGCATGCGAAAACAATTTCCAATGGTCTAAACAACTAAATAGGAGTGTCAATACGATGATAGCTTGGAAATGAAAGCATATAATCATGGAAGAGTCTTTTTTTTTTTAAAATAGAAAGCACATAGTTTGTTATCAAGTCATGAGATGAAGCAGTAATAATGACATATAACTATTGTAAATCAGCAAAGGGACCCAAAATTGAATTTTTAGCAAAAATGTAGCTGTCGGAAATTTCCGACAGTCACTGTCGCCTGGGCGACAGCTAAAATTATAAATAGGGTTTTGGACCGAGTCAAACCCTATTGTGCTTCATTTTTCTGGACTGTAGAGCGAGAGAAGGCTGTCGGAAGTCGGCGACAACTCTAAATCTAAGGTTTGGATTTTTAATTTTTATGTTTTTAACTCAAAAATTTTTAGGGATTTCTGATTTTGATAGTAGAAAAGAAGGAAAATGTAGTTTTCATTTTGACTTTTGATGAATGGTGTAGGTTTTTGAATTTTTTTTTTAAAAGTGTAGATCTAGTTTAAAAACAAGTGGATCTTGTTGGATCTTTGTTAAAAATGTTATGATTTTGTGATTCTTGTGGTTGAAGGTTTGCTTTTGTTCATAGACTAATTTTAAAAATGGAAGATTTTCCTTTTGAAAGAAGGTTGAAGATGATGAATAGTAAGGATATGGAGAAGATTTTGATTTTAAAATTTTTTTTTTAATTGTTGTTGAAATAACCTTGATTTTGAGTAGATCTGGAAGTGAATATAAAAAATTTCGAGAGAAGTTCACTGGAGAGCTGTCGGAAATTTCCGACAGTCACTGTCGCCTGGGCGACAGTGTTCCAGTGCACAGCACATGTTTAATCAAAATTTTTTATGTTATTTGCAGAATGGCTTCCAGTTTCAAAGCTCGAAGGAGTACTTCGGAAGATGCACATAGTTCATATCAAGTTTTTCCTGGGGTGGAGAAAGTTATTGTTGGAGTTGCGAAGTATGTGGAATTTGATTCGCCGAAGCACGATCATATCTATGATCGGCTTGCGAATGCAGGTATTCTCTCAATAATCACCCTAGAGCCGTTCTCTTCCTTTTTGATTCGTGAGTTCTATAATCATTTGGAAGATCCAAATTGCACTGATTTGGATGGAGGAGTAAGATCAAGAATTCAGGGTCAACATGTGGAAATAACACATGTTGATCTAAGAGAGGAATTCGGATTAGTGATTAGTGAAAATGTGCCGGATATAGTGGAGAGTTATAGAAAAGATAGAGATTGGACCCTTGTAAACATGAGTTTATATGGGAATCAAAAGAAGACTCTTACCACTGAAGTTACGTCACTCAATCCGGATGCTTTCTTAGTTCAAGATATCTTAAGGAATTCAGTCATGTTGAAGAGTGGAGATACAAGAAGTATTACGGCTCAGTTGACTCTCATTACATACTACATTATGGAGGATGAGCTTTTTGATGTGGCAGACTTCATACTCTCCCAGATTAGGTATGCGTATAGATTAAAGCATCCAAGATGGGTGAAGGTTCATACGCTGCCAATGGGGGCGATAATTCAGCGTATACTCTATAAGAAATACGGATGGATAGCGCAAGGTTATTATTTGGATGATTGTTATCCGGAGATTTATTATACGGGTTCGATGAAAGTGAAGAAGACGCCGAAAAAGGCCCATTCGGGAATAGAGATTCGAGAGCCGCCATTGCCTAGAGAAGGATCACTACGAGAGTCCATTGATGTTTTACGTGATTCATTAGAGGATCACAAGAAAGAAGTGAAAAAGGACCGTAGTCGAATGCAGAAGTTTATGAAGTTTCTCGTCAAAGGTCTGAAGTTGAAGCCAATGCCGGAGGAAGAGGCCGAATGGCAAGTTCCGGATGAAGAACCGCCACGCCAATCGGTGAGGCGGACTCGCCGTGGTAAAGCCGTGAGACGAGGACCTCCAGAAGATTGTCCAGAGAGCAGCGGGGCTGGATTTGAAGATTCTGATTAGTTTCATCAGGCTGCTGCTGCTGGTTGATGTCGGAAATTTCCGACATCCACTGTCGCCTGGGCGACAGTGAATTTCTTCAGATTTCTATTTCTTGTTTAATGAATTTGATCCTTATGATTTTTCTACTGTTTTATTGGAACAATATTGATGTAATATTGATGATGTTTGAATTTTTGTTAAGTCTTTTAAAATTCTATGGTTTGATTTTAAAATTTAGGCTTTTTCTTTTTAAATTGTTTAGGTTTTGTGATAATAATTTTTTTAAAAAAATTTAATAGGCTTTAAATAGTGATATATTCATTGTGAAATGTCTAGAATTCCCAATTCTAGCCTTAGCATAGAAAAACGGGAATCCGGTAACGGCTTAGTGAATATATCTGCTAGTTGATTTTCCGTGCCTATAAAGTTGATTTTTATATTACCCTTCTTAATATGATCCCTTATAAAATGATGTCGGACGTCTATATGCTTAGATCTATAATGTAATACGGGATTGTTAGTTAAGTCTATAACACTTTTATTGTCACACTTTAATTCTACACTACTTTGTTGCATGCCAAAATCTTCTAATGTTTGTGACATCCAAAGAGCTTGGGCACAACAACTACCTAGTGCAATATATTCGGCCTCGGTAGTAGAGAGGGCAACAGAATTCTATTTCCTACTCGACCATGAAATAAGTGAAGGGTCGATAAAGTGACACGTGCCACTAGTGCTTTTCCTATCTAAAGAACATCCCGCATAATCGGAATCCGAAAAACCATGTAAAATAAAAGAATCATTATGAGGATACCATAAACCTAATTTTGATGTTCCTATGAGATATCTAAAGATACGTTTCACCGCTTTTAAATGTGACTCTTTAGGATTAGCTTGAAATCTAGCACATAAACAAACGGAAAACATAATATCAGGTCTTGATGCCGTTAAATACAATAAAGACCCTATCATACTTCTATAAAGGGTTTGTTCAATTGAAACACCACTTTCATCTTTTCCTAATTTTAGTGAAGTACTCATAGGAGTGTTTGCATGCTTAAGGTTTTCAAATCCAAATCTTTTTAACATATCATGAATATATTTGGTTTGACATATAAAAATTCCATCATGTTTTTGTGTAATTTGAAAACCTAGAAAATATGAAAGTTCTCCAACCATACTCATTTCAACTTTATTTTTCATAATTTGAACTACTTCATTACACAACTCTTCATTAGTGGCTCCAAAAATAATATCATCAACATAAATTTGTAAAATAACTAAATCATGATCAATTTGCTTAATGAAGAGTGTAGAATCAGCACTTCCTATTTTATAATCGTGCTTTAACAAATATTGAGTTAATCGATCATACCAAGCACGAGGCGCTTGTTTTAATCCATAAAGCGCTTTATCTAATTTATAAACATAATTTGGATATTTCTCATTTATAAAGCCAGGGGGTTGTTCTACATAAACCTCTTCTTTTATATACCTGTTGAAAAATGCGGTTTTGACATCCATTTGATATAATTTAAATCTTTTAAAACAGGCAAATGCAAGAAATATCCTAACCGCTTCTAATCTTGCTACGGGTGCAAAAGTTTCATCAAAATCTACCCCTTCAATTTGTGCATAACCTTTTGCAACTAATCTGGCTTTATTTCTAATAATTCTAGATTCATTATCCATTTTATTTTTAAAAATCCACTTAACACCAACTACAGGACGATTTTTGGGTCGTTCTACAAGATTCCAAACCTTATTACGTTCAAATTGATTAAGTTCTTCATTCATAGCTAAAAACCAAAATTCATCATTTAAAGCGGTGGAAACATCTTTTGGTTCTATTTCAGAGACAAAACAAAGGTTTGAAAATAAAACATGTAGCGATGAACGAGTACTAACCCCTTTTTGCGGATCTCCAATGATAAGCTCCTTTGGATGATCCTTTGAAAATCTCAATTCACTTGGAGGCACATATTCTTCTCTTTCTTCTTCTCTTTCTCCTTCTCTTTCTTCTCCTTTTTCTTCTTCATTTTCTCCAAGTTCTTCATCATCATTCTCCACCGAAGGAAGGGGATCATCTTCTTTTCCTGTTATTTTCTTTTCTGCACATGAAGCAAACTCATCAAACCTGACATGAATGGATTCTTCAACTATTTTTGTTCTTTTATTAAAAATTCGATAAGCTTTACTAGTTGAAGAATAGCCAATAAAAATACCTTCATCACATTTTTCATCAAATTTTCCTAATGAATCTTTAGAATTCAAAATAAAACATTTACAACCAAAAACTTTGAAATAAGAAACATTTGGTTATTTATTAAAAATTAATTCATAAGGAGTTAATTTTAAAATAGGGCGAAGCATTACTATATTTATTACATAACATGCCGTGCTAACCGCTTCAGCCCAAAAAGATTTTGGTAATTTAAATTCAGATAACATTGTACGGGCTAACTCTTGAAGAGTTCTATTTTTCCTCTCCACTACACCATTTTGCTGTGGTGTGCGTGGAGCGGAAAATTCATGTTTAATTCCTAACTCCGTACAAAGAGAAATGAACTTTTCATTTTCAAATTCTCCTCCATGATCCGATCGTATGCGTTTAATTTTTAACTCAAATTCATTTTGAATACGCAAACATAATTTTGAAAATTCTGAAAATGCTTCGGATTTGGAGGTTAGAAATAAAGTCCAACAAAAACGAGAATAATCATCAATCAAAACAAATGTGTATTTTCTACCTCCTAAGCTAGAAATTCCAATTGGCCCAAATAAGTCCATATGTATTAATAGAAGTGGCCTAGTGGTAGAAATAATGTTTTTACTTTTGAAAGATGATTTTGAAAATTTTCCTTTTTGGCAAGGCACACATAGTGAAGAAGATAAATTTCCATTTAGCAAAGGTAAACCTTTAATTAATTTATCTTTTGAAAGTTTTGAAATTAACTTGGCACTAGCATGTCCAAGTCGCCTATGCCATAAATCTAATTCATCATTTTTTGATAAAAAACATTTTAAGGTAGAATTTGAAAAATCAAGAAATTTAATCATATATACATTATGACATCTAGGTGCGGTAAAAACAATTTCATTTGTTTTGGAATTAATAATTTTGCATAAATTTGTAGAAGATTCAAATAAAACATTTAAACCCTTATCACATAATTGACTAATAGAAATCAAATTATGCTTTAATCTTTCTACAAATAAAACATTTGAAATTGAAAAATTTTCGTTACCTACAACTCCGATGCCAATGATTTTTCCTTTTCCATTGTCTCCGAATGTAACAACTCCTCCTTTCTTCATCTCTAGGCTAAGGAACTTTTCTTTATTGCCCGTCATGTGCTTTGAACAACCCGAGTCCAAGTACCACACGTCTTCTTTGTCCTTAGCCTGCCAACATACCTAGAAAGAAGAGGTGAGTAAAGATCTGGTTACCCAAGTGGTTCCACCCATAGCATAGGTAGAAGCCTTAGGTACCCAGATTTGTTTGATTTTACTTTTTCCTTCTTTCCAGCAAGAGTCCGTAGTGTGACCAAATCTATTGCATTTGGCACATGTAATGTATTTAGAGGAGTATAACTTTTCTGGACTTTTACTGGATGAGGATGCAGTATTTAACAATTCATTAATTTTAGAATTTTTAAAAGTGAATTTTCTGGACTTTTCACTGTCGCCGGCGACAGTGGTTGTCGTCGGGCGACAGCTTCCAGATGTGTATCCGAGCCCAAACCTTCCAGATCCATGGCGTTGGTATCCTAAGATCATATCTAGTGATCTTCGGCCCATTCCAAATTTTTTCATGGCTAGTATTAAGTCATGAATCTGGTTTTTCATTTGTGTATTCTCGGATACTAGATTTACGCATCTACGTTCAAAAGATTTCTTTCCCTCATGGACTTTGGAGATTGAAGATTTCAGATCTCTCTCTAAAATCTCATTCTTGTTAGTAAGAATTTTTATTGTAGAATGAGATTTGGAAAGAGATTCTTCAAGTTCATTAATTCTTCCCAAAAAGTGCTCACACTCTTGGCAAGAGATATCTCTTTTTCCAATAGTCTTAATTTCCCTTAACAATTTTTTGTTTTCTTTAAGTAAAATGTCATTTTCAGATTTAAGAAGATCATTGTCTTTTAAGCTTTTTTCAAAAAAATTGCAAGTCTTTAAAAATTCAGAAAACAATTCATCATAGGTTGGAGGAGTTACCTCAGTGTCGCTTTGGACATTGCATTCGTCATCAGATATGACGCTCTTTCCCATTAAGCATATATTGGCCTCCTCTTCTTTACTTGAGTCGGAACTGCTTGCATCCTCAGAAGTAGTATCATCCCAGGTTTCCGCCTTCAACACCTTCTTCGACCCTTTGTGCTTCTTTTCTTTAAGTTCTTTCAAGTACTTTGGACACTTGCTTCGAATGTGTCCTAACTTCTTGCAGTGATAGCACTCCGGTGGCGGTCTCTCTTCCTCCTCATCGCCTTCCTTTCCTTTTTTCTTCCTAAAGGTCTCCTTCTTAAAATACTTCTTAAACGAATTCCTTCTCTCCGGATTTTTCATAAATTTTCTAAATTTTTTAACAAATAAACTTTCCTCATCTTCTTCATCCTCCTCAGAATCACTAGTTTCTTCCTTCTTTGATCTTAGAGCCAATCCCTTCTTCCTTGGCTCCATATACTCTTGTTGTTGAATTTTCAATTCAACTTCATGAGTTTTCAAGTTCCCAATGAGGCTCTCCAATTGTAAGGTCTTAAGATCATGTGACTCGGAAATTGCAGTCACTTTAGGATTGAACTTCGGGGGAAGTGATCTTAAGATTTTCCTTACCAAATCTCCATTTGAGAACACCTTTCCTAGCACCTTTGAGTCGTTCACGATTTCGGTAAATCGTGTGTACATCGTATCAATCTCTTCATCTACCTCCATTTTGAACCTTTCAAATTCAGATTCCAGTTGAAATAGCTTTGAATCCTTTACCTGCGAAGTACCTTTATGAGTGATTTCTAATAAATTCCAAATTTCAAATGCAGTATTACAAGCACAAACTCTATTAAATTCAGTGCGATCTAGTGCGCAAAATAAAGCATTCATGGCTTTTGCATTGTTCTTACATTTTAATTTATCGTTGTCATCCCACTTGTCTTTGGGCTTATCCATGGTTACATCTCCTACAACAAATGTTGGAGAAGTGTAACTAGATTCTACCATATTCCAGACTTCTATATCTAGTGCAATTAGAAAACAACGCATACGTGTTTTCCAATAATTATAGTCTGTGCCCGTAAAAAGTGGTGGCCTACTAATTCCTTGCCCCTCAACGAACGCATGATCGTTGTGCGCCATTACTCCCGGTGGTAAAACCGTTTTGGAGTAACCTCCTCTGATACCACTTGTTGGATCGTATGACGCCCTTAGAGGGGGGGGGGGGGGGGTGAATAAGGGTGTGTCTAAAAATTAATTTTTACTTAGTAAATTTTTAAAAAGATTTTACTTTACTAAAAAATTACTTATAAATACTTTCAAACCAATGCAACCTTAGAATTAAACCAAAACACAAATTTCTAAGATAAAGATTATGCCACCAAATATGTAATTAAAGAAAAAGACATAATTATATTAATCATGAAATTTGAGTACAATAAAAATGATCTTAACAATGCTTAAGATCAAGGCACAATTATGTTAATAAAAAATTCTACAATTTTGGTTTACCAATCCTTCTCCCAAGGATCGGAAGGCTATCGCTTGTCTTCCCCAAGACCAAGCCCAAGCCTATCCTCTAGATCTTCCCAAGATCTAGACGTAGCACACAAGGCCACGATTTCCCACCAAGCCACGCAAGGACTTAGACGCTCCGCACAAGGAAGCGATTTTCCCCTAAGCCGCGCAAGGACTTAGACGCCGCACGCAAGACGACGATTTCTCTACCAATACAAAATGAAAAGTATGTGAATGAAAATACAATATGAAAAGAACAACTCCCTAGAAGATCAGATCTCTGAACGGATTGTTGAAGCCTCGAGATGATCGATGATGTAGAAGCGCGCCCGATCTCGTCTTCAATCCTTCTTTGCACAAATGGGAGTTGAAGAGGTTCTGGAGCTCTCTGGTTCGTATGCACTCAGGATGGGACTTGGAATTCTCAAAGCTTCTTAATGCACGAACACAAGGAGGCAATTTATAGAAAATCGCTGTCGCCTGGGCGACAGTGACTGTCGGAATTTTCCGACAGCGTTAAACTGCCGCTGGAGTGGCGTCGTGCGGGCAGTTGCTGTAACCGTCGAGCTGTCGCCTGGACGACATCGATGTCGGATTTCCGACAGTGCAAAACTGCCGATTGTGGGTGGTGTCGTGGGCAGTTGTTGTAACCTCCGAGCTGTCGCCTGGGCGACATCGCTGTCGGAATTCCGACAGCTCAAAACTGCCTTTCGTCGATCTGGCGTGGAGGGAAGTAGTTGTAACTTCTCTGCTGTCGCCTGGGCGACAGCGGCTGTCGGAATTTTCCGACAGTGCAATTTTCCCACATTCAAATTTAGCTCCAGCAGAAATGTGAACATCTCATACCTGTTACCTGCACACCATTAATAAAAATAGAATCAAATACAAACGGGACTTTGTTATTATCAAACCGGAGTAGTGCGAAACGCATGCTCCAATAGAAACATGGTGAGCTTTGTCTCATGTTTCTTTGCTGGTCCCCTGGATGAGCGGGAACCAGTGAGCTTTGAGAAGGCCAAAGGCGTGAAGCAGTGGGATTCGTCTATGGAAGAAGAGATGGCAGCTCTTGAGAAGAATGAGACTTGAACTCTGGTGCCCAAGCCCAAGGGTATTACCCATGTGACATGCAAGTGGGTCTACAAGCTCAAGAAGAAGGCAGACGACAGTATCGAGCGATACAAGGCTCGCCTTGTGGCTCGGGGATTCTCGCAGCAATACGGTGAAGACTATGAAGAGACATTCAGTCCGGTGGCAAAGATGACTTCAGTTCGGTTTGTGATTGCCTTAGCGGCATTTTGGGGGTGGGAGATTTGGCAGCTCGACGTAAAGAATGTTTTCTTGTACTCTGAGATTGACAAGTGCATCTTCATGGTCCAGCCATTAGGCTTCGTATCTAAAGATTTTCCAGACTATGTTTGTAAGCTGAAGAAGGCCCTGTATGGGTTGAAACAAGCGTCGAGGGTGTGGTACGGAAAGATTGCAGAACATCTCCTATTCTGTGGATTCGGTGCTTCAGACTCTGACTCAATCTTGTTTGTTAAGAAGAGTGGGGAGCTTCAAGTCATCGTGCTGCTTTACGTCGACGATATGATCGTGACGGGGAATTCAAAGGAGGAGGTAGCAAAGCTTCGGGACGAGCTATCTATCAGATTTGAGATGGACTTGGGTGAACTTCACCATTTCCTTGGACTCAAAGTGCAGAGGAAGGAAAGTAGAGTGCTGGTGTCCTAGGCTGGATATGCGGAGCGAATCGTGGAGCGATTCGGCGTGAAGGAAGGGAAGTGCATTTCTACACCTCTGGAGAAGGCCATGAAACTTCGGAAGGATGAGGGGAGGATTCTGGAAGATCCGCTTGTGTTCTGAGCTCTGGTTGGGAGCTTGATCTATCTGACGATCACTAGGCCGGATATTGCATATGCAGTTGGCAGGGTGAGTCATTATATGGCGGAACCACAGATGTCTCATCTACTAGCGGCCAAGAATATTTTGAAGTATGTTAAGGCGACTTCGGATATGGGTCTCCTTTACAGGAGGGATGTGGGCTTCGAGGTGCATGGGTACATGGATGCTGATTACGGGGGAGATTCGGATGATCGGAAGTCGACATCTGGATTCGTCTTCATGGCGGGCCCCACGGCTATATCATGGTGCAGCAAGAAGCAGGATTCCTTGTCTGTCTCTACCACGGAAGCAGAATACAAGGCTTCGGCCTTAGCAGCTCAAGAAGCCATCTAGCTTAGGAGGTTGGTGGGAGACGTCCATAAAGAGGTCCAGGGTCCGTCTCTGCTCCCCGACGACAATGAGAGTGCACTCAAACTGGTTACTAATCCAGTTTGTCACGCGAGGACCAAGCATATCGAGATCGAGCATCATTTCATTCGTGAGAAGGTGTTGGAGGGGTCTCTTTCGGTCGAGCATGTTCGGAGTCAGGACAACGTTACTGACATATTCACAATGGCGCTGGCGAAGGGGCCGTTTACTCGGCTGAGGAGTTTACTTGGGCTGTTTTCAACTTCCCACTTCAAGGGGGAGTGTTGAAAATATTGAAGTGGAAGTTAGCGGTCTGGGGGGGAGGTCGTGCGGTCTGGCTAACCGCGCGGTCTTGCGGTCTCCATCTGCGGTCTGATCTCTTTGGTCGAGCCGCAGGTCTATTCGGCTTGACCGCCGTTCTCTGTCCAAGGTGCCGAGGTGAGGCCGCGCGGTCTGGTTCGTGAGACCGCGTGGCGGGATGTTCTCTATACTGTGCGGTCTGGTTCGTGGTAACCGCACAGGGTTGTGTTCTAGAACGGGCAGTCCAGTCTGGTGGCTGTCCGGGTTCTTGGTGGTGCGCGTCGACTAAGATTTTCTTAGTCACGCGGTCTCCCCTTTTGAGTTCGCATAAGATGGTCCCTTGGCGATCTGCTGGTGTATGCGGTCTCTGGTGTTGGTCGACTTGGCGGGCTGTTGCCTTAGTTGACTTGGCTGTGTTCATGGTCTCTGGAGGAGATCTTGTAGTTGCGAACACAGGTGGTGGGCGTCATGACCGGTCGGGTTGTCATGATCGCGCGGCTTTCTGAAGGAGTGGCGATCTCCTGGTCAGGGTTGAAGTCGGCGAGCTCACAAGGCGTAGAGCGATCTTATGCTGGCCGCGCGGGTTGACCGGTCTTGGTCACGCGGTCAGGGCGGTGACTCTATCTCATAGGGTGGTGACTGGATTAGGTCGCACGCCTATAAATAGGAGTCACTATAGCAGCTAATTAATCGCATCAAGTGTAAGCTGAGCTCGCGCCTATTTCTTGCGGTCTCATTTTTGTGACCGGCCGGTTAGCTGATTGAATTTCCTTGTGCAGCTTCTGTGGATTGTGCGGGCAGCAGCGGTCACCTCTTCTTCTAAGGTGTTCCGGCAGTCTCGCGGCTTGCAGTGCGGGTTGCTAGAGTTCGGGAGAATCAGTGGAGTTCGGGAGGTCGCGAAGTTCTCAGTTGGTGTTATTCAAGTCGCTGGCAGTGTGTGTTCGCGCGGTCTCGTGTCCTAGTCGTGCAAACAGCCAGGTCGTGCAGTCAGGCGGTCTCAGTGTTTCAGACCGCTGGTTATCTTTCCTTCAGCATTGTAATTTCCTTTTGTTTTGTGTACTGGCAAAATCATGTCTCGCCATGTATACCTCGCTCTGTAATGAAGACTTTTGATATCATCAATAAAGATTGTGTTGCTTCATGTGCTTCTGGTTGTTGGCTATAGCTTTGAGTTGTATAATTCCTGCTCACTCCTAGATCTTCGGAAAATTTCACACGCACCATATGATGGATGCAAATAAAGAGTTATTCACCAACCATACAAGAGTTGCATAGTGATGCAATTGACAAGTGTTGCCTACCTAAATAACCGCATTATGAGAGGAACGCCAAAGCGGACTCATTGTGTTGGTGAAATACAGATCTTGTCCACTAAGAGAGTAGCTCGCATAAACTCTCTGAATTGATATTAAGGGTTATCAATTTGAATAAAATAGTGAGAGTATGTAATTAAAGACCTTATTAAAATAAAATATATTTTGAAACATAGTACTAAATAAACTTTGCATTATTTTGTAGAATTTTCATGGCAAATACTTCACACTCCACGTTGTCCCTGAGAGCCATCCTTGAGAAGGATAAGCTCAATGGGACGAATTTATTAGACTGGTTCAGGAACCTGAGAATTGTTCTCAGGCAAGAGCGTAAGCTCTATGTCCTTGAAGAAGATCCCCCCGAGGAGCCAGCCTCTACTGCACCTCGTGCAAATAAAGATGCTTATAAGAAGTATGATGATGACTCCTTGGATGTTGAATGTCTCATGCTCGCGACAATGAACTCTGAGCTTCAGAAGCAATATGAGAACATGAGCTGTTATGAGTGGTGGAGCACCTGAAGAAAATGTTTCAAGGGCATGCTCGCCAAGACAGGTTTGATATATCCAGGGCATTATTTCAGTGTAAGATGGGAGCTCGGGACCTAGTATGAACTCACGTACTCAAGATGATTGGGTATATAGAGAGCGTTGAAAGACTGGGGTTTCCGTTGGGCCAAGAGTTGGCCACTGATCTGATCCTGCAATCGTTGTCGGGCAGTTATGAGCAGTTTGTCTTAAATTACAATATGAATGAAATTGACAAGACACTGCTCGAGCTCCTAGGCATGTTGAGAACTGCCGAGTTCAATATGAAGAAGGCCAAGCCTGTCAGCCCCATACTGATGGTGCATAAGATCAAGGGCAAGGCCAAGGGATTCAAGAAGACGAAGATTGGATCTAAGTCTCCTCTTGATCCCAAGTCTTCTGCACTGAAAAGGAAAGGTCTGGCGAAAGAAGGAAAGTGCCACCACTGTGTAAGGCGGGGCATTGGAGGCGAAACTGTCCCCTCTACATTGAGGATCTGCAAAAGAAGAAGGGAAGTGTGACTTCCACTTCAGGTATTTTTGTTATAGAAATAAACCTTTCTGCTCCTTCATCTTGGGTATTGGATACCGGATGTGGTTCTCACATTTGTACGAATATGTAGGAACTGAGAATGAGAAGAATGCTGGGTAAAGGGGAGGTAGACCTGCGCATCGGGAATGGATCAAGAGTTGCTGCCGTCGCCGTTGGTGTTTACTGTCTTTCTTTGCCCACTGGGCTTGTAATAGAACTTGATAATTGTTATATTGTTCCTGCTATAACTAGAAGCATCATTTCTATTTCATGTTTGGACATGATTGGTTTCTCTTTTATTATAAAGAACAATTGTTGTTCTATTTATAAGAATGATGTTTGTTATGGCGTTGCCCAATTGTTTAATGGTTTATATGTTTTGAACTTAAACCACCTGATCTATAACATAAAAAATACTAAAAGACTAAAAACAAATGACTTGAATCCTACGTATCTCTAGCATTGTCGTTTGGGCCATATAAATGAGAAACGCATATCTAAGCTCCATAAAGATGGATTATTGGACTCATTTGATTATGAATCATTTGAGAGATGCGAGTCTTGCTTATTAGGCAAAATGACTAAAATCCCTTTCACTGGTCATACTGAGAGGGTTGATGATCTTTTGGGTATAATACATAGTGATGTATGCGGACCCATGAGTTCTATGGCTAGAGGTCAGTACTAATACTTCGTTACATTTACTGATGATTTCAGTAGATACGGATACGTGTTTCTTATGAAGAACAAATCTGAAACCTTTGAAAAGTTCAAAGAGTTTAAAAAGGAAGTAGAGAACCAACTGGAAAAAGGATAAAAACACTCTGATCTGATCGAGGTGGCGAATATCTAAGTCATGAGTTTCGTGATCATCTAAGAGAGTGTGGTATTGTATCACAGCTCACTCCGCCCAGAACACCGCAACATAATGGTGTGTCTGAGAGGAGGAATCGTACTTTGTTAGACATGGTACGGTCGATGATGAGTCATGCAGATTTGCCCATTTCCTTTTGGGGATTTGCTTTAGAGAATGCTGCTTTCACATTAAATCGTGCTCCAACGAAAATGGTTCTAAAGACACCATATGAGATATGGACCGGGAAGCGTCCTAGTATGTCTTTTATTAAGATTTGGGGCTCTGAGGCATACGTGCGACGTCAAATGCCTGACAAGCTGGAACCCAAGTCAGATAAGTGTTATCTTGTGGGATATCCTAGGGAAACCAAAGGGTATTACTTCTACCTGCTGTCCGAGGGCAAAGTGTTTGTCGCAAGGACTGGCGTATTTTTGGAGAAAGAGTTCTTATCCAGAAAGACTGCAAAGGTGGAACTTGAAGAAGTTCAAGAACCACAAACAATAGCTGAACCGATTTTAGAACCTGAGAAAGGACTACAAGTTGTTGTAGCTAGAGAGCCTGCTCAAGAAACACAAGTCCTGCGTAGATCTGATAGACCAAGATTTGAGCCAGAGAGATATAGATTTCTCGTGTCTCAAATAGGTAACGTGTTGCTTATGGATCATGATGATGAGCTTGCAACCTATCAAGAGGCTATGTGTGGACCTGACTCCGAGAAGTGGCTTGAGACCATGAAATATGAAATGGACTCCATGTATGCAAACCAAGTTTAGACCTTGGTGGAACCACCTGAAGGGGTACGACCCATAGGGTGCAAGTGGGTCTTCAAGAAGAAGACCGACATGGATGGGAATGTACAGACATTCAAAGGCCGCCTGGTGTCTAAAGGTTTCAGGCAAATTCACGGTGTTGACTATGATGAGACATTTTTCCCTGTAGCCATGGTCAAGTCCATCAGAATTCTACTTGCTATTGCTGCGTATTATGACTACGAGATCTGGAAAATGGATGTCAAAATGGCTTTCCTTAATGGAAACCTCCTTAAGGAAGTGTACATAACACAACCCGAGGGTTTTGAATCTCCAAATGAAGCCACTAAAATATGCAAATTGAATCGATCCATTTATGGATTGAAACAAGCTTCTCGAAGTTGCAATCTTCATTTTGATGAGAAAATCAAAGAGTTTAATTTTATCAAGAACGAGGATGAACCTTGTGTTTACAAGAGGATTAGTGGGAGCATTGTCGTTTTCCTGATTTTGTATGTGGATGACATACTATTAATCAGAAATGACATTCCGACCCTGTAAGCTGTTAAGAACAGACTAGGGGACTGCTTTTCTATGAAGGACTTGGGTTAAGCAACTTATATACTTGGTGTTAGGATCTATAGAGATAGATCGAAGAAGTTGCTGGGTTTGACCCAAAGTACATACATTAAGAAGGTGTTGAAACGGTTCAACATGCTTGAGTCCAAGAAAGGATTCTTACCCATGTCACATGGTGTGAGTCTCTCCAAGGACCAGTGTCCAAAATCTTTGAAAGATAAGGACCGCATGAAGTTGATTCCATATGCTTCGGCAATTGGATCAATCATGTATGCAATGTTATGTACTCGACCCGATGTCTCTTATGCTTTGAGCATGACTAGCAGGTATCAGTCTGATCCTGGTGAGAGTCACTGGATTGCATTCAAGAATATCTTAAAGTACTTGAGAAGGACTAAAGATGTATTCTTGGTGTATGGTGGAGAGGAAGAGCTCGTCGTAAAGGGTTACACAGATGCTAGCTTCCAAACTGATAGGGACGACTCAAAGTCCCAATCAGGTTTTGTATTTTGCCTTAATAGAGGAGCTGTAAGCTGGAAGAGTTCCAAGCAAGAGACAGTTGCTGATTCTACAACTGAGGCCGAGTATATCGCTGCAGCAAATGCGGCGAAGGTGGCTGTATGGATTAGGAAATTCATCGGTGAGCTAGATGTAGTTCCTAGCATTGTTGATCTCGTAGTTCTCTACTGTGACAACAACGGTGCTATTGCACAAGCTAAGGAACCTAGATCTCATCAGCGCTCCAAGCACATACTTCGGCGGTTCCATCTTATTGGAGAGATTGTCGATCGAGGAGATGTGATCATTTGCAGAGTATCGACTGAAGAAAACATAGCGGATCCACTGACAAAGCCTCTTGCGCAAAGGAAGCATGATGGTCATGTTAGATCAATGGGTATTAGATACCTGAATGATCGTCTTTAGTGGGAGCATTGTGGATTGTATGTTTGTTGGTTATTTATTCATTTGATGAATTGTGATATGTCCTATGGTTTTTCATTTTACATTTATGGCAAGTTCTTTTATTATGTCAACTATTTCAATATGATAGACTAATTAACATAATGAATGCCCTTAGAATGTTTGCTTCCATAGGAATTCAAGTACGTGACTTGAATGTGAGGGCCCATGTTTTAAATGAAGCTTCATTCTTAAATGGTCCCTGGTCGAGGTATCATCCTAGAAATTAGGGCGAGGATGAGACTATAAGACTAGCATGTGCGTTGACTGATGATCGGTTCTCACAGGTCATGATATTGTGATATCAAGTCATTTCATGGGTACTTGTTAGGAACAAGTTATACTGGACAGACCCACCGTGAGACTACTTTGTGGATTGTTATATGAACGTGTCACAAGTATGTCTCAAGTGACAATGGTGTTTGTGGTCCTTTGACCTGAAGTCACAACATTCATCGGGTGACGAAGAGCGTACTTTAATGCCATCTAAATCTTCTCTTGAGAAAGGTTGACGATAAGGGTGGTTGTTGGGTATGTTATGAATCATTTGGATGTTTGTGTGTGAGCAGAAATGGGATTTGTCCTCCTCTATGACAGGAGTTACATCCATGGGCCCCTTGATGGAATGAGACTGAGAAATGCATGACAATGCTTGGTTGAGTCAATATATGATATTGAGCTCACCATTTTTGTCAGTCTATTCTAGATCAGGAAACTGGGATTGAACATTTATGAGGGTGACACGGTCCATGCCTCTAGTTCTATCCGGATATAAGGGACAAAGGGACATGACAACATTGATACATTGGTCAAGACATGCTTGTTGAGTTATGAACTCTTATTGCTTAGGTAGCAATGATGTATTGCTAGATGCTGCTCATTGTTTGTGAGACTTTTGTTGACACTTTGTGATCAAGTGGGAGACTGTTGGAGTTTCTGAGGTGATTTCAAAGCAATCAACAGTTAGTCTTGCTGCCAACGCAATATGAGCCTATAGGGTCGCACATAAAAGTGCTTGGAGAAATTGGAGGAAGAATTGTGTTGGCTTGGGTTTTTCTCGAGAAGTCAATTTTAAGGTTTGGTATTTCTCGAGAAGTTCTATTCCTGCATTGGGATTTCTCGAGAAATTAATTTCCAGAGATTTCTCGAGAAATTAAATCCTTGAGATTCTCGTGAAATCAGGCCAATCCTGCGCGACTTAGTCGAACGGCTGTTATACTGCGTTCGATGAACGGCTAGAGTAACACGTTCATCGAACGGCTGTTATACTGCGTTTGACGAACGGCTAGTATACTGCGTTCGACGAACGGCTAGTATACTGCGTTCGACGAACGGCTAGTATAATGTGTTCGAGGAACGACTAGTATACTGCGTTTGACGAACGGCTAGTATACTGCGTTCGATGAACGGCTAGTATACTGTGTTCGATGAACGGCTAGTATACTGCGTTTGACGAACGACTAGTATACTGCGTTCGACGAACGGTTCGTCGAAGCGCGTTCGACGAACGGTTCGTCGAAGCGCGTTCGACGAACGCTAGCCAGTTCATCGAACGCAGTTCTATGAATTCTGTTTTGTTCACTTAAAGTCGTGGCTGTGCGGATAGCTCCTTTTTGCGCGTGGGTATAAAAGAATGCGATTCTTTTTGGCCTAACTGATGCGATCTATTTTGAGAAAGAAAGAGAGAGCGACGGAAAAGTTCCGCCTGTAGCCCCGGAAGGAAGTGTTCCGACCGGTCGATCCCGCCGCCACTGTCGCCTCTTCTTGTAGTCAGACCTAGCAGTCCGTGGAAGACGTAGAGGACAATTCTTCTCCAACCTAGATCTTGTGTGACAAGAGGCTAGGGTTCTCCAGTGCTCGTGTGGACTACTATAGAGGTGCAGATCCATTTCTGTGCAAGGAACTCAGCTGCACCATCTTGAATCTGATATTGGAGCATCTCAGTTGAGTATAGACTCAACCCCTTTCAGGTATAATCTCTGCAAATGTTGTGGTTATTGTTTTTATTTCTTGAATCTATGAAATCGCAAGTTTTTTATAACTCTTTTGGGTTGTTCTAGTTATTTTATTCCGCTGCGCATATATGATATGTTGTATTATCATTTTTGAAATGGTATTATATGAAAACCCAACATTTCATTCCTAAGTGGACATTCTTATTAGTTTTTATAGTTTTGGGTGAACGCACACACGTGCACACCACCCCTTACAAAAGAATTCGACCTCGAATTCGCTAAACAACGATTCAACTCTTAAGTCTGATACCAAATTGTAACACCCTGCAAGTACAAATAATATAACAATAGGTCCGGACGATACCCCACGCCATATTGAACACACTAGCTAGACGTTACAAGATGATAAACAGAAAAAAAAAACTACTACAGAGTGTAAACAAGCATAAGCGGAAGCTGTCAATATAAAGTACTTTCAAAATTGTCCACCATCTCAGGAATGTATGAACTTAAGTTATGGTCTTAAGGCCTTACAATTTACAATGTACATAACATAACAACAAGCATCGGCATGCATGTCCGCAATTCAAAGAAAGTAGTAAAACAAAGGCTTGCCTTCAAGGGCCAACACAACAAGTGGCTTCAGCCCGCTACTTTCCTCTCGGCTCACCAACACCTGTATCATCCACAAATAAGAGGTAAACGAGGGTCAGCTATGAGCTGACCACAAACAGTGTAACGATCCAACCCCTCGACCATTCTAACCGACTCAGGGGCGGGGCACCGCAAACCTGCAAGCAATCCGTACATGCAACATGTAATCATATAAAGAAAGTGCAACTAGACTACACATGGTGAGGTTTCAAGCACAATCAATCTTCTAGGTTTAGTATCAATGAAAAGGGAACCTAGGTATGCACATGATCTTGGTTGGGTTCACCTGGAGGATCCCCACAACTGTCTAAGCAACCGCATGAGGCTAACATAATATTAATTCATAACCAACACCACCCTAAGTAATACAACCTTGGGTGGGAAAAGAGTTTTTGGCCGGTCTAGATGAACTCCTTCCACGGCCTCTCCCATGATCATATGACATACAAGAGGTTGGGACCTCTCTCCGATCTGCATGGAAATGGGTTTGGTTCAACTTTGCCCGTGCTTTAGTCGTCGTGATCTATCGCACAACACGGGTACGGCTTCGCCTCTGCCCGTAAGGGTTTAACGCAAACAAGTGTCACGCAAAAGATAAGTTGTAACGCCTTATTTTAAAGAAAATGATTTTGGTCTGCGAATAGCGGTTTTGGGGTGCGGTTAGAGGGTGCGGTGTGCGGTTAGGGAAGTGGGTCTGTGGATAGCAGGAATGGGTTAGGGTTTTGATAAAACCCCTAAAATCCATTCTCCCGGTCTCCCTCTCCCTCCCGATCCCTCTCGCTCTCGTTCGCACAGGGCGCCGCTCCCCCTCTTCCCGATCTCCCTCCCCCTCCCGATCTCCCCTCCTCTCTCTCGATCCCTCTCTCCCTGTCGGCCTGGAGCAAGGAGGAGCAGCCCCCGAGCCCCCTTCTCCCTCTCTCGCCGTCGGCCTGGAGTAAGGAGGAGCAAGGGCACCCGAACAGCCCTCTCCCTCTTCTCCCCTTCTCTTTCTTGTTCTGCTGCCGGAAGGAGAAGCCCGAGGAGACCTCTCCTCTCCTCCCCTCTCTTTGTCCTAACCGCAGCCGGCTAGGAGAAGGCTGACCCCTTTTGGTTGGGTGTCGTTGTGTGCACGACTGTGGAGTTGGTGCTTGGCCGACCAAGTGCGGGGAAGAACTCACGTGGTCATTTCGGAGCTCGGACCGGTGTGCGGTCCTTTCCCTCCGTGTAAAATCTCAGATCCATGGCTTCGAAGCGACGTCTAAGGGTAACGATCTCTTCTACCCTCATTTGGACGTGTCCTAGTCCTTTTCCGTGCATCGTTGAGGCCCCTACCCAAAAGGGTGAGGTTGTGGCCTCCGACGGGTCGATTCGTGTTATCCCCGTTAAATCTTGCATACATGTAGAGTCCATGCGTGAAATGGACGTAGGCGCGCTGTGTGAAGCCCATCCGAGACGGTTAGTCCGGATTGGTGATGCTTTTTGATATTATGTGTTCCGGGGAAAACTCAGTGTTGATATCCTGCTTCGTAGGACTAGAGGGTGTTACTGCATGCGCAACAACGCCTGAGGGTGTGCCCCGGGAATCACCCGAAGTTAGAACAGAAATGGAGTTTCTGTTTACTACCGCCGGCGTTAGCGTTATCGCCGGGCGGTAGCTCCCAGACTTGGTTCTGGTGATTTTGTGCGTTCTGAGGCAGTGGGAGTGTTACTGCTTGTGCAGCAATGCCTGGGGGTGTGCCCCGGGAAGCACCCACAGCTAGAAGTCAAAATAGGGTTTCTGTGCGCTATCGCCAGGCGTTAGCGTTAACGCCGGCGGTAGCTCCCAGACTGAGTTCTGGTGATGTTGTTGTGCCCACCTGTTGAGAGGACCTGAGGCCTGTGTGCCCGACCTGTGAGGGTGTCCTGGTGGATGACTTAGAGGCCCGTAGAGCCGACTAATTGAGAGTACCTGGGCTGAGGGGATGCCATACCCGCTTTTCGTGTTGTACAATGAGAGCTGTGAACAACGGGCATTTGGCGAACCTGAAACCACACCATTGCAGCACCTGATTAGTGAGTCTCGTATAGCATGTCGGGAAGCAATGGGAAAGAGTCTTCGGACTACGGGATGTTCACAATTAAAAGCGCGGGAGAGCCCTGGTATTCGGGCCACCGACTTTAGCCTCGAAGGGCAAAGCCATCGAAAATGGATGGTGGTGGAAGGCGGAGTACACCAAAGAGTGCCTGAGAGCACAAGACGTGGAGGCCATTCCCACGTTTGTGATTGTTGCATATGTATGAACTGTTGTGGGCTTTGCTAGTCGCACTCTTATATATATATGCTGCTGAGGTTGTTTTGTAGGGATGGTTAGAACTGCCACCCCCTCGAAGGGGTGGGGTCGTTATAATTTGGTCAGCTTTAGCTGACCGTTGCCCTGTTTTGCCACCGTTTTTGGTGGGCTTGGACCGAGCGGGAACATAGCGGGCTCATAGCGGGCTGAAGCCCTTGTGCTGCTGCGGCCCTTGAAGGCCTTTTGATGTTCTTTTGCTTTTCATGTATGGCCGGCCTGCGCGCCGATGTTGGTAAATTGTAAGGTCGGCGTGCCTCTTTTGTTGTGTAAAACATTTTATTCCTATTAATAGAAGTGGACATACCCGGGTTTGGGTTTTGGTGGTTTATATTTCTTGTCTCTCTCTTTTGCTTCCGCATAGAATGCTCTGAGTTAGGTGCGTTGTTTAGAGTTGAATGATATTCCTTATTGTGACGTTCCCGTAAGTTTTGTTGTATATGGCGTGGGGCCCCGGCCGGACCTTCTGTCATATGCTTCTTAACGGATGGGGGTGTTACAAAATTGGTATCAGCTTCTAGGGTTCCGTGTCCTTCTAAGGAATTCGTGGATGAATTCTTTTAAGGGGTGGTGAGCACGTGTGTGCGCTACCGTCGAGACATAAAATAAACCCAAAAATGTCCACTTAGGAATAAAATGTAACAACAAACCAACAATTATTGCATGATTTAGGAACCTGAGTGTTCCTTTTATTGTTAGTTGCGACTGTGCTGTCGCCTAACTGTGTGTTGCACTCGTGTAGGGAACTCAAAGTGCAGCAGGACCGTCGCGTCCCCGTGATGTGGTTGAGAGTAGCGGGTCTGCTGAGGCTCCTACACCTCCGTCTGCTGAGATGGTTCGGCTAGTTACAGAAGCCGTTCTAGCTGCGTTGAATGGCCAGCCTGGAAGGCAAGGTCAACCGCCGGTGCAGGAAGTGGCCCCAAAGCCACTAAGAGTGGAGCAGGTCCCCGTGAGGCGTGCTGCTGAGCAACAGCTGAAGCACTTCCTGGGATTTCGACCTCCTCCGTTTACCGGGGTTGAATCCCCAGCTGAGGCCGAGGACTGGCTGTTGCATATGGAGCGAATTCTGATAGCGACACAGTCGGATGAAGCGCAGAAAGTGACCTTCGATGCTTTCTTGTTGGAAAAGGAAGCCAGGCGGTGGTGGGATGAGGTAGAGAGGCGCCAGTTCGCGGGAAGGCGACTGGTTGATGTACCGATGGAAGAGTTCTCGAAAATCTTCCTAGCAAGGTATGTGCCTCCGTCGCAGCAGATCGCGATGGAGAACCAGTTTCTGGCTCTGATGCAGGGTGATAGACTGGTTGACCACTACCTGTATGATTTCACCCGCCTCGGGCGTTACGCTGGAACTTCTTTCGATGACGAGGGGAGAAGGGTGAACAGGTTCTACGGAGGCTTGCGTAGTGAGTTGCGGTACCTTCTGACAGGGCCGTTGACACAGGGTTTCATGACCCTCGTTAGTTCAGCCCGAGCGCTTGAGCAGGACATGCTCAGGGAGAAGGGCAAGGTGGTTGTGGTCGAGGCAGTGCCGGAGGGCAAGGCACCGAGTGCGGCGAAGTTGCGGAGGTTGAATCGCTGGAAGAAGGCTCGATTATCTGGGCCGGCTCCCTCTGCTTCGGTTGCGTCGTCTGGACGTGGCCCTCTTATTTGTTTTACTTGTGGCAAGCCTGACCATTTCTCTCGGGATTGCCGCAGTGGGCTTCCAAGGTCAGAGAAGAAGACTGGGCCATCTTATTCTGAGAAGGGGAAGGCGGCTGAGTCCACTGCCTCCCGTATGGCTCCCCCGCAGCCCAGAGTCTTCAGTCTTGGTCAGCAGGAGGCTATCAAAGCCAAGGACGTCGTGACAGATATAATTTAAGATACAGTCTTTATTGTTTTATATACCTATTTTAGTGTTCATGCTAACCTTGTTTGGCGGCGTAGGCTTTGTAAATGTTTTAGGCGTTCCGGCGAGAGCGCTTTTCGATACTGGAGCTTCGCACTCCTTCTTATCGTCGGACTTCGTCCAACGTATTGGTGCGTCGTCGATTGCTTCTGCAGATGGACTCGAGGTCCTACTGCCGAATGGATATTCGATGCGTGTGGAGAGGAGTTGACGCGTGAAGGTTCTAGTTGGGAGCCAGGTGTATGACCTGAAAGCATCGTTACTCCCCCTGGTTGAGTTCGATGTAATCTTCGGCATGGACTGGCTGTCGGAACAATGTGCGTGCATCGATTGCACCACCAAGGAGGTGAGGTTTGGGCAGTGTGCCGATCGTGAGACGGTCTTTGCGGGCATGCGTGGATCGAGCAAGATGCTGATGTCTGCTCTCCAGGTGTCCAAGGCAGTGCATCAGGGAGCTGAGTTATTCTTTGCTCTAGTGGAGGCTTCAACGCTGAGGCCCTGCCTAGTGGATGTTTCGGTAGTTTCAGAGTTCCCCGATGTGTTCCCGAGTGATCTCCCTGGTGCTCCACCGCATCGGGAGATAGATTTCACGATTGAGTTGGTGCCAGGCGCTAAGCCTGTGGCCCGCTCGCCGTATCGTATGGCTCCGAAGGAGTTGGCGGAGTTGAAGCTGTAGTTGCAGGAGCTGCTTGAGCAGGGCTACGTGCGTCCGAGTTCCTCACCTTGGAGTGCACCGGTCCTCTTTGTCAAAAAGAAGGACGGTAGCCTGCGGCTTTGCATCGATTATCGGGAGCTGAACAAGCTGACCGAGAAGAACAAGTATCCTCTTCCGAGGATAGACGACTTGTTCGACCAGCTCGTTGGTTCGACAGTATACTCGAAGCTGGACTTGAAGTCCGGCTATTATCAGGTGCGGATCAGGGAGTGCGACATCCCGAAGACTGCCTTCAGCACAAGGTACGGGCAGTATGAGTTCACCGTGATGTCGTTTGGGCTGTCTAATGCGCCTTCGATATTTATGGACTTGATGCACCGGACTTTCCGAGAGTACCTCGACCGGTTTGTGGTCGTCTTCCTTGACGACATACTGGTCTATATACTCTCAGTCTGAGGAGGAGCACAGTGATCACCTGCGAGTAGTCTTGGAGGTTCTGAGGAGGAACCAGTTGTATGCCAAGTTCTCGAAGTGCGAGTTCTGGCTACCTTCCGTGGCGTTCTTAGGCCATGTGGTTAGTGGAGCGGGTGTGGCGGTAGATCCGGTGAAGGTTGCGGCCATCAGGGAGTGGCCTGTCCTTTCTTCTGTAGCGGAGGTCCGTAGCTTTCTCGGGCTGGCCGGCTATTACAGGCGCTTCGTAGAGAACTTCTCACGGATCGCGCTGCCTCTTACGACGCTGACACAGAAGAAGCAGGAGTTTATTTGAACGCCCGCGTGTGCGCAGGCTTACGAGGAGTTGAAGCGGCGGCTTACCACGGCTCCGATCTTATGTTTGCCTTGCGGCACGGAAGGCTACGAGATCTACACCGACGCTTCTGGGAGCGGCCTTGGCTGTGTTCAGCAGCAGCATGGCAAGGTAATAGCGTACGGCTCTCGCCAGCTGAAGGTGCACGAGCGGAACTATCCGGTCCACGACTTGGAGTTGGCGGCCGTGATATTTGCCCTGAAGCTTTGGCGGCATTATGTGTATGGCTTAAAGATCGACATCTTCACGGACCATAAGAGCCTGAAGTACCTTCTGACGCAGAAGGGGCTGAATATGCGGCAGCAGAGGTGGATGGAGTTCCTTGGGGACTACACCTTCGAGATCCACTACACTCCCGGGAAGGGGAATGTTGTCGCAGATGCACTCAATTACAGGGCTCTAGCGCAGGCCAACTGGATTCAGATGTATGATGAGCACCTGATACGTGACCTGGAGGCCTTGGGTATTTCTTGCGTGGAGAAGCGGAGCAGTGCCGGTGCCTGTTTGAGTTGGACTGAGGTGCAGTACGACCTCGTAGATAGAGCCAGGCTTTAGAACTCGATCCGAGTTTGAAGCGCTACGCGGAGGAGGCTGGTGGTGGGTCGGATGCCCAGTTTCAGGTGCGTGACGGGTTGTTGTGGAGGGGCGACCATTTGTGCGTCCCCATGGTGGGTGAGCTGCGCGATGAGTTGATGTACGAGGCGCATCGTACCAGGTATTCAGTTCATCCGGGGAGCACGAAGATGTACAAGGACATGAGGGTCCTTTTCTGGTGGCCGGGTATGAAGAGGGACATCGCTCACTACGTGGCCAAGTGCCACACTTGTGCGCTAGTGAAGGCGGAATGTCAGAAGCCCGGTGGCTTTTTGAAGTCATTACCGGTTCCAGAGTGGAAATTCGATGACGTTTAAATGGATTTCGTGCATGGGCTGCCGAGATCGCAGTGCGGGAACGATGCCATCTGGTAGTCGTAGACCGGCTGACGAAGGTGGCGCACTTTATCCCCAACCGGAGGGATGACTCGGTGGAGAAGTTGGTGAAGCTGTATGTTGATACAATAGTACGATTGCACGGTGTGCCCCGTAGCATCGTCAGTGATCGAGATGGACGCTTTACTTCGAGCGACTTGAGGCTAGTCAACTATCTATTGGGTACGAAGCTGCAGTTTAGCACGGCCTTTCATCCTCAGACGGATGGCCAAACTGAGCGTACCAATAGGACGATGGAGGACATGCTCCGGATGTGCGTCCTGGATTTCGGAAAGGGGTGGGAAAATCACCTCTTTCTTGTTGAGTTCGCGTACAACAACAGCTACCAGGCGAGTATTCAGATGGCGCCTTTCGAGGCCCTCTATGGCAGGAAGTGCCGCACTCCCTTAGCTTGGGCGGAAATGGGCGAGACGAAGCTCTTCAAGAGGAAAGACATCGAAGAGGCGACTTCAACGGTACGTATGATCCGGGAGAGGCTTTTGGTTGCGCAGGATAGGCAGGCGAAGTACTATAATGCGAAGCACCGCGACGTCCAGTTCGCCGTTGGCGATTGGGTATACTTGAAGATAAAGCCTTTCAAAGGAGTGTCGAGGATCCGACGCTTGAAGAAGCTGAGTCCGAGGTATGTAGGGCCATTCGAGATCACCGAGCGCATCGGCCAAGCAGCTTACCGACTTGCTTTGTCGACAGAGCTGAGTGGGCTGCATGACGTCTTCCATATTTCTGTGTTGAGGAAGGCGGTGCGAGAGCCCGATTCTGTGTTGGAGGCCGTTAGTGTGCCAGTGGAGAGTAGCCTAACTACCAAGGTGACTCCAGTTTGCATTATTGATGCCGACGTTCGGCAGTTGCGGAGAAAGACCATCAAGATGGTGAGAGTCTGTTGGGACAATTGTGGCCGCGAGGAACTCTCTTGGGAGACAGAAGAGATCATGCGCGAGGAGTACCCTGACTTGTTTACTCAAGTATGAGAAATTTCATTTCGGTGTTTGTGCTTTAAATTTCGGGATGAAATTTCTTTAAGGGGGAGAGAATTGTAACGCCTTAATTTTAAAGAAAATGATTTTGGTCTGCGAATAACGGTTTTGGGGTGCGGTTAGAGGGTGCGGTGTGCGGTTAGGGAAGTGGGTCTGCGGATAGCAGGAATGGGTTAGGGTCTTGATAAAACCCCTAAAATCCATTCTCCCCTCTCCCGATCTCCCTCTCCCTCCCGATCCCTCTCGCTCTCGTTCGCACAGGGCGCCGCTCCCCCTCTTCCCGATCTCCCTCCCCCTACCGATCTCCCCTCCTCTCTCTTGATCCCTCTCTCCCCGTCGGCCTGGAGCAAGGAGGAGCAGCCCCGAGCCCCCTTCTCCCTCTCTCGCCGTCGGCCTGGAGTAAGGAGGAGCAAGGGCACCCGAACAACCCTCTCCCTCTTCTCCCCTTCTCTTTCTTGTTCTGCTGCCGGAAGGAGAAGCCCGAGGAGACCTCTCCTCTCCTCCCCTCTCTTTGTCCCAGCCGCAGCCGGCTAGGAGAAGGCCGACCCCTTTTGGTTGGGTGTCGTTGTGTGCACGACTGTGGAGTTGGAGCTTGGCCGGCCAAGTGCGGGGACACTACAACAAACTGCACTTATAGTAAGGACCTAATTCGTTACAATAAGTGCCAAAATTCGTTACAAAAACTCTTTGGTAACGAAAAAAACTTTAAGTAACGGTCCTCCTCTAAAGCTCGACGCTAAAGGTTATTGTAACGAATGTATGCATGTCGTTACAAATAAAGTAATTGTAACAAATGATATTTTCTCACCAAAAAGAGATTCTTCCTCACAATAAATTGGTCACAATAAATATTTTTTCGTTACGAATGTTTTTTTTCCTCACAAAAAAACAGTTACGATTAAAACTATTTCGTTACAAATGTTTTATTTTTTCCTCACTAAAAATAAACTAACTTCGTTACAATAAAGTATAATAAACATTATTTCGTTACAATAGATTAAACAATAGTAACGATAAAATCGTTACATTTGTTTTCCATTCTTCTTACTACAACCAATTCATTTATATATCAAAAATATTTCATTTCTATTTTTTGTGTGCCTGAGATTTTATTACAAATAATAATCTTGAAAACACATATTTAATATTTCATAACAAGATCAAAATATATTTTTATTCACACCAAAAAGTTTTACATAGAGTACAAGTTATTATCATCTCTTCTAAAATAATACAATATTACATTACAAGATCAACATGTTTCTAATAAATCTTCCGTCATTTTTCGAAAAATGAATCATCCATCACTTTCTGACTAATGAATCTTTCGTCACTTGCCGGTCAATGCTCGAGTACCCTACAAATAAAAGAGAGCAATTAAGATCACCCTACAAATAAATGAGAGCAAAAATATCCATACAAACTCACATCCATACATACATAAAAGATGCAGAATCAACATGCACAGTTTAGCCAGTAATCACCTGAAACAGCATGTGATAAGCTTCAATACAATATTTGAATGAGAATAAAATCAACAACTCTTACCAAGACTTATCGAAAATCTAACAATAAAGATGCCCCATGTTTGATAAATGAAGAACTTACTGATTCTATGAACATAAGAATGAAGAAAATGCTTATTAACAATGATGATGATATTATTAGCATGTATGCCAATTTTTCAATCCCAATTATACATGTTATGCTTTTTTAAATTGAAAAATAATTTGAAACACCAAAACACCTTATCTTGTTCAGTATACAAATCTCAGACCTACAAGTGTAATTGAATTCAACTAACTCGAGAAAGGCTGAAGTAAACAATATCAAAGCCTGAAACTAGTCAGTCTATATAATAGTTAAATAATTTAAGGACTAGTTATTGCCATGAAAAATCAGTAAACAATCACATATGAAAAGAACAAGGACACTTTGAGTTTTGACCATACTGCTGCTAGAAGTAATCATAAGCATCAAGTTATCATTTAGCATGCAAACTCCGAAAAGTAGCACAGGCTGAAAAACTTCCAGAAGAATCAAAAGATTCATGAAATAGTTATTGCCACAGACATCAAGTATCAAATTCCAGGGAGAAAAATTAAGCTGCTACCAAAGTCATTATCGTTAACATAACCATGTCTATAATAATAGCAAATATAAAGTAACTCGAAAACCAAAACAAACTTTCTCAAATATACCTTCCGAGTCTTACAAAATTTCATCCAACCACCTAAGAACTAAAACTAACAAGTGGAATGTTCAAGTAATCTTTATCCAAATTAGTTGCTGCCTCCAGTATGCGATTTTAACATGGCCATATCCACTATAAGCACAAAAAGTGTTGATTTTTTTTATGTTTATTACCACCTTCTCTATGCGATAAAGTCTTCCCCTACATGTCTAGAACCTTTAGAGTTTAACAAAAAGGTCAATTGCTTTAGAAAGAAAATAGCCCTAGGCCATATTGAAGTTATGTAGTGAATAATCAATACCGTACAAAATCTTGAAGTCATACAATCAACGTTCATGCTATTTCAATCAACCAATTATTCAAGCCATTTAACTTTTAAGTAAATCATTTGTCAATATCATGAGTAGTCAGAAGAATCATGCCCCTGCCAGTTTTCCCCCCAAGATGTAAGATTAAGAAATAGTCCTCATTAATCTACAAATTAAGATAGTCAAAGATGAAAAATACAAAGTATGAAATTGACATTCATACCATTCCAGGGCCCTCTGTGCATGGCCCTCCAACCAAAGCTATAATTCTAGCTCCAGTGCCAGGCAAGCATGCGCCCAACAATCCAGCAGCAACACTCAAAGCAACACCAGTGCACCTCCGAGCTCTGTTCCCAAGATCCACAGGCCACTGATCACTCTGCACCTCATCTAACAGCTACAGAAAAAAGAAAATGCAGGCTTGCAAACATATATGTATATATATGATTTAATATAATAAGAAAATGCTGATGTGGTAGATGGTCACTAACCTGGATGAAGGGCAGTCACAGTACATGATCATATTGTACATAAATGCTCAAGGATGCAGCAAACCATGCTCTAAATTTCATAATAGAAAAGTGATGGAGGAAATGAAGTCAATACAATTTTCCACCAATATGAAATCAATACAAATTTTATACTAATATCTACTTAACAGAGAAATGAAATTTTGAAACAACTAAATTAAGGAAAAAAACTATTGAAACTTCTTCAACATTTCATGGCATTTCATCAAATAACTTGTGTGCAACAAATTATTTTTGTTCAGAATCAGAGCATGAATCCATGAATAACAAAAAGAAATCAAAATTAAGATCACATGAAATTAACAGAGAAGCTTGCTCGGGCCTTCAAGATTTGTATTTCCTTGTAGGAACAGTAGCAAAAATAGATGAACATCATGAGCGCCCAAAATCTGAATCCAGATTTTGGATTCAAAAACTAGAAGGGCACTAGCAATTAGCAAAAATCTGGATTCAATATTGGAAGAACCTATAAAAACAGTTGCTGCCTTGCTGGATCAGAAACAGCAGCTCCACAACAACAAAACCTAGGGGATCTGGGAGGTCAGATTTGCAATGGAGGAAGAGATAATTTGATGCAGGCTTGCAAACATGTCATAATTGCAGAAGTTATGTGCTTAAAAGAACTAAATGCAAATGAATGTTCAAAATCAATGAGGTTCTCCGAAATCTACAAAATTTCAGCCAACCACCATAGAAACATAAAAGCCTAGAATAAATTGTAACTCTACATTGTTCAGGAGTTAGGAATACCAGTCAATGACTAGTCTACTTGAATATATGTGATGTAAGTTCTCCGAAATCTACAATGCACAGGAAAATAGATGAATGATAAGAACCTGGTTCCTGCATAATGGCGTGATCTTCTGGCAATGAGTGTCAACATAAAATCTTTCCCTGATACTGACAGCTTAGCCTGGAATATATTACCTTACTTCATTAGAGCATGACCATCAACATATAGGTAAAACCATGGGGAAGGACATCACTATGCCTCCACATGATTCTAGGCAAGAAATTAAACACTAAACTGACTCTACCAACAAATTGTCTACGTACGGAAATGTTGCCACAAAACATCACGAATTTAGAAGCAGCTTAAGTTGTAAAAGCTGCATGAATAAACATAATAAGGCAGTGAGCACCTAATGCAAGCAGCCTTGTAGGTAAACTATCTTATGACAGATGTGTGTTGCTTTTAATTTTGCAGTTTACAGAATGGGGAATTGCGACATCATGATGGAATGTAGTTCTATGAAAATGGGAAGAAAAATTGTCGTATTCATACTTAACTTCATAGCTTGATGGAGTGAATAGGGGCAATTTCAACTCAGAATTGGGTGATAAGAGTGGCACAAGGTGTTGTCTTCCCCAAATCCTTGATACATCAACAGGAAGACATCTGGAAGAGGGTAAACAAGAAAAAAGAAATTCACTGATATGATGATCTTTATCAGATCCTAGCAAGTAGCCAAATTCATGCAGATATTCAACTCAAAATAGCAATAGAAGATCTACTCGATCAAAAAGAAATACCCATTTAAATTCAGCGTTAACTGGCAAGCTCCTCTAGCAAGAAGAACCTGCATGATTCATGGAAAATGTGTAAGACCTCGTGGAGTACTGAAGAGCTGGATGACATTTACATGATAAAAAGTGAAAAGTTTAGTCCACTTTGCCTGGCAACATTTAAAATCTCCTCCAAATGCTGCGAAATGCAAAGGGGTACTGCCTGCTCCTGCACATGAATTCCAGACCAATTTAGATTTGATGAACTAATTCAGTCCTGAATTCATATACATCCCGCGAAAATGAAATACCTATTATCCTGAAATATGAGCAATAGTTAAAGGTTGTTGCTGATACATTTGCGGAGAAATCTAGCAAGAGCTGAACACAGTCGAAGTGCCCTTTGACTGCCGCCATATGCAGCGGCGTCAACCCTCCATCAGACACCTTGTTGACCAACCTCGACAGAGCTCTGCTGATCAACCAAACCGCTCAATTTTTTTAGCAAACAGACTTCTTTGATTAAATTGAGGCAGTGCGGGATTATGAAATCAACATACAATTGATCAAATTCAACTCCGGAAAAACATTGGGAGCTCTTGACATGCCGCGACCCTTCGTCGGTCATTGACAATGGAGCACTTGGAACAAAGTCTGCAACCAGGAGCCGGATGCAGCGGAATCATGATGGAATGTAGTTCAGAATGGTGTTGTGATGGAACTTCCAATAAAAGCATTCAGATGTGATCGAGGAGGTGAATTTATGTCAAATGAATTCCAAACTTTATGTGAAAAATCTGGAATCAAAAGATAGCTCACTGCACCTTATTCTCCACAACAAAATGGTGTTATGGAACGTCGAAATCGAACAATAATGGAAATGGCTCGTGCAATGATGCAGGAAAAGCAAATGCCAAAAAGTTATTGGGCAGAAGCTAGTCATACAGCAGTGTATGTACTCAATCGTACCATTACTAAAGCATTAAAGGGAAGCACACCATATGGGGAATTATTTCATACCTCATATGGGCCTAAAGGAGGCAACAATCACTAAGTATAAGTGTATAACCATAACCATCATTGGCCAAAAATAGAAAATTTAGTGCACAGCCACAACACCAGGCAGTGAAAACAAATACAATATGCATACATGGAGAAACTGTTCTGGCCAAAGCAAGACCTGCAATACATACCCAGCAGCAAAATGCCAAATAGTCTAACACCCCACTAACAAAACCTACTAATCAGTATATAATCGGCAAAACAAAATCATCCAAGCCAACAAACCAAGCAGATTCCCAAGCTTGGAACCAAAATACTAACAGTCATATGTATCATCATCATTAATGGTGGCAAATGATCTACTTTGTGATTGCTGCAGATTAGGTGAAGGTGTATTTGGTGGAGGTGAAGGTGTATTTGGTGGAGGTGAAGGTGTATTTGGTGTAGGTGACATTTCAACAACCTCAGTATTTGTTGGTTTTTCAGCAACAAGCAGTTGTTTTCTGCTCCTTGTCGTAGGGCGCCGTAGAATAACATTTTTTGGAGGCATATTACTGCGAAGTAAATAAGATGCAAACGTTAAACATCACATTAAATTATTTAGAGATATCATAAAAAGGAAGAATTGCATTACAGTTTCGATCTAATGAATAAGAAAAAACTTAACGTACCGTTTGGATTAGCTTTACATGTTATGATCACTGTCGTCACAATATTGCACTAGTGTTTCATCATCCTCATCTATTGACTCATCTCCATCAACAATATTATTAATTTCTTCCTCTTCTTGGATTCTAGTTAGAACTTCTATATTTATAATATCAGGTTCTATATCATCTCTCCCTAGGAATTGCAAGTTTTGATCTTCGGTAGCATATATTAATTCAGTTTCTGAGGACTCGTGTTGTTGAACTATGTTATCATGCATCTCCTCCACTTCTAGGTCAGCGTGTTCCTCTATGTCCCAAAGGTGTCTATGACATACAAGTTGTGCAATTTTCCAAGGATCGCCGAGTTTTGTGTCATCGACATAGAACACTTGTTGCACTTGGTTTGGAAGAACGAATGGATCATCTTCACACCAACGAGAAGTTGTGTCGATGCTCAAAAAATATTTATCTTTATGCATAGTCTTCTTCCCACCAGTGTCAAACCACTCACACCAAAATAATACTACTTTATATCCATGAAGATAGGTCAATTCAACGACCCTACTTAATACTCCATAAAACTCTACCAAAATATTTTGATGTTCCCCCACAACAAGTAAACCACTATTTTGTGTTGTTCGGCGATCATCTCGATCATGTGTATGAAATCGTACTTCATTAACAATACAACCAGAGTAAAATTTTGTTAAGTATGATTGTGGACCATTTGCCAATGCCCATAATTCTTTGGAGACTTCGCCCGAGTTTGTGTTATGCACTCTATTTATCTATACAAAATACAATAGGAAGCTAATTAGATAGATGATACTATAAATTAACAACCTTCAAGGGTATCTTCGTATTTGGAGCTTACATGAGCTTGAAACCAATAATGAAACTGCTCTTGATGAGTTTTGTCAATGTTTCTTTCATTTTCGTCCCTTTTAAGCTCCTCCATGTGCTTACTATTTAAAAAAAAAGTACATCAAAATTTGTTACAATTTAAGTAAGGAAATTGAGCTCTTTCATGAATCGAACCTTCGAAAATCATCTACTTCGCTACAATTGTTTAATATGAAGTTATGAGCTGCATCTAGATCTTTTTTAGAAAGTGCTTTGCAACGGCGAAGAGGTCCAAAGGGTCTCACTTTTGATGCATAAACCGACAATTCACACTCTTGTTGATGCTCCACTGAATCTTCATTTCTATTTTCTTTATTGAACCTTGTTTCTATTTCATTTAGGTACATTGACACAAATGTCAAAGACTCTTTTACAATATATCCTTCAGCTATAGAACCCTCTGGACGAGCTTTATTGCGTACGTATCCTTTAAGAGTTTTAAGAAACCTAAAGGAAAACTCAATGATCATAATAACAAAATTGTTCATTTATGCTATGTAAGATAATAAAGTATAAATGCATAAAGAACAAGTACCTTTCAATCGGGTACATCCAACGTGAGTGAACTGGGCCAGCTATCTTTGCCTCTTTCGGAAGGTGAATAGCCAAGTGAATCATTACATCAAAAAATGTTGGAGGAAATATTCTCTCCAATTTGCACAAAATAATTGGGATATTACTCTCCAACTTCTCGATATGTTCTACCTTTAGTGTCTTTGAGCATAAAATTTTAAAAAAATCTCCTAGCTCGTATAGTGCCTCAACGACATCTGCGCGTAGAAACCCACGAATGCCAATAGGAATTAACCGTTGTAGTAGAACATGACAATCATGAGATTTAAGTCCATAAATCTTCCCATCCTTTACGCATCTTGAAATATTTGACACATATCCATCTGGAAACTTGACATTTTTAAAAAAATTGCAAAACCTTTTTTTCTCATCGGAAGATAGATTATAACATGCTTGAGGTTTTATTATAGTACTTCCATTTCTAATCAAGTGTAACTCCTTCCGGATGTTAAGGTCTCGCAAATCTTCTCGCGCTTTTTTCGTATCTTTGTTTTTCCATCAATGTTCATCAATGTGCCCAAAACACTATCACAAATATTTTTTTCAACATGCATTACATCAATGTTGTGTCGTATCAAAAGCTTATGCCAGTAAGGTAGTTCAAAGAAGATGCTTCTCTTTACCCAATTCCCTTCTTCATTGTTGCGCTTCCTCTTCCGCTTGCTTGGGTGTTTTCCAAATTTATCAAAGTTATGTTCGAGTTTGGTTAAATCTGAAAGCAATTGTGCGCCACTCCACTCCCTTGGTTTTGAACGTCTTTCTGACTTTCCATCGAACAATTTACTCCTTCGATAAGGGTGATCATTATGTAGATAACGACGATGTCCCATGTAGCATATCTTACTTCAAATTCTTTTAGAATCTGTATCATATAAACAAGTTGGGCATGCCCCGTAACCCTTTGTGGTCCACCCAAATAAATTACTAAGAGCTGGAAAATCATTGATTGTCCACATAAGAGCAGCATGCATTTTAAAAGTCTCTTTGGTGTATGTGTCAAAAGTCTCAACACCATTCCATAATTCTTTTAATTCTTCTATCAGTGGTCTAAGATAAACATCAATATCTTTTCCAGGCGCACGTGGGCCAGGAATTAATAATGACATCATAAGAAACTCATCTTTCATACCTTTGTATAACGGCATATTATATGGAATTAGCACAACTGGCCACATACTATAAGAAGTACTCATATTTCCAAACGGATTGAACCCATCAGTAGCCAATCCAAGCCTAACATTGCGTGGATCTGCAGCAAAACTAGGATAATGTGCATCAAAACTCTTCCATGCAAGTGAATCTACCGGATGACTCAACGTACCTTCTATCTCTATATGCTTCTCAGTATGCCACCTCATGTCAGCTGCTGTTTTAGAAGACATATAAAGTCTTTGTAGCCTTTGTGTCAAGGGGAAATGCCACAAAACCTTTTGAGCAATTAATTTTCCTTTTCCTTCGTTATATTTCCAACGTGGTTCTTCACACACAGGACACACATCTTTCTTCTCATTCTCTTTTCAAAATAGTGCACAATCATGTCTACACGCGTCTATCTTCTTATAACCCAAACCTATACCAGAAAGAAGTTTCCTAGCCCAGTAAACAGATTTTGGAATAAGATTACCTTCTAGCATCACGTCCTTTAGCAATTCAAGAAGCATGTTAACTGACTTATCTGACATCTTGTTCATTACTTTGATATGCAGCAGTTTAACAATGAATGCTAACAAAGAGTATTTTTTGCAACCTGGGTATAGTTCATGTCTGACATTACATAATAGACTTGAAAAAGTTCCCGTACTATCTTCGTTAGAATGTTCTGGAAGTTCTGCATCTCCAATCTCATGTATCAAATCAACTAAATCATCGATGGCTTCAATATCATCGTTACTTTCATGACTTTGAGAAGGTCCACTATTGTTACTATTCGAACTGAACACAAAAGAACTAGTCAGTTTAGCTTCTCCATGATGTATCCACTCCTTATAATATCTGTAAAACCCTTTCAAATGCAAGTCTGCTTTAACTTCAATGAGGCTCTTTGTTTTAGTGTTTCGACATACATTGCATGGGCAAAGAATTTTATCTTCAAAGTAAATAGCATTTGCCCGTGCAAACTCTAAAAATAAATCCACGCCTCTAGTATAGGTAGAACTGAATCTATCTGGTTCATAAATCCAGCTTTTATCCATAGCTAACAAAAAAAGAATGGGATAAGACAATATCAGCAAAGTATGCTATGCTAAATACACTGCACATATAAATTAGACAAATTGAAAATTAATGATATTATTAATTACTCACTATTCTTTTAGATATTTTAAAAAGAATTTTTGAATTCTTATACATTAGTAAGATCTAATCACATCCAACCAAGCAATAAATTTAACAAATTATATAAGCTTGTGTTACATATTTTCTAAGCCCTAAGATGGGATGCACATATTGATGTATGAATCACAATCTCAACACAATTTTGACAGGAATCACAGCAATAGTGAGTATGAATAAATTATAGACCGACAATCACTCTCTAAGTTTTGTAGATTTGTTATGCTTTGATCTCTCATGCCTATTTATTACTTAATGCACAGCATTTTTAAATTTTTAATATAGAATGCACAGGGGAAGATAAGTCCTTCTGGCTTAAACCACCACCGCACTTCTACAACCAAATAGATAAGACTGCTTCGCAGTTTGTAATTGCACTAAAAACACAGATCATCCTGTTAGAAAAGAAATCCAAACAGTTAACTGCATACGTCACCATTGTTTCTCACCATTGCGTTCATGACTATAATTTCTCACAATTGCATTCATGATCATGGTTACACAACATTGCGTTCATAACAGCCATTATCATGCTAAACATGGCCATAATTTATATATGTATTTGCTTCTAACATATTCTGATTTCTACAGAACATAATTAATCAAGAGTATAGTTTTATATGCACTATATTAATAAGTAAAACATAAGATATAACTGAGAGCCTGTGTAGCATCCATCACTAAAAAATAATCGAGACATAACACAAAACATCAAAACTAATCAATAAATAATCGAAGATAATTCTAGAATTTAATGATTTCCGAAAAGTAGAGTAAACAAAAAAACTTTACTTGAGAAATATTTTGTACTACAATAAAAAAGATAAATTAAGGAATGATTATGTTGAAATAGTGGGAGTGAAATTTATCAAAGAACAGATTATAGAAAATAGACTTTAGATAGTTTGGACACGTATAATGAAGTTTGGTAAAAGCACCAATTAGAAGAGTAGATTTGAGTTTCTTCTTCATTTTTGTTTATTCTTGATTTGAGTTTCTTCTTCATTTAATAAATAGTCACATAATGATTTTCAATCCCCCCATATAAAAAACCCTACCGCGTTCTACTTTCGTATTCTATACGGAAATGGCGACGGAGTTTTCCGATGAGTTCTACGGAGAAAGAAAAACGCATATTCGCACCCCTAATCCATATATCGGCACTCCTAATCCATGCGTTCAGTGACTGAAGAACGCTGGAGTTTAGGTATACCTCAAGTTTACGAGGGTTTAGGTATACCTCAAGGAGATGATGAAGAACGCTGGATCAAGAACACTGCTGGATCAAGAAAAACGAATGAGAAGAGACGCCGGAGAGGGTATCGTGAGGAGTCGTGCCGATTCGCCGAAGGAAGAAGCGAGCCGCGATCAAGGACGGGATGGGGGTCGAGGGTTTCGAGAATATGCTTCAGGATGAAGGACGGGATGGGGTTTACGAGGGTTTCGAGAAAATATGTTTATGGAGGGAAATTTCCCTCCAATTTTGTTATTAGCACACCAGTTTTGGCTATTCGCACACCAATTTCAATGAGTTATTACGTGTCTTTTGAAAATACGTTTTGTACATGCATTTTTAGGAAAAATGTTCAACACGAAAATTGTAGATCTCGACACACGAAAATTGTAGATCTGGTCGAGATCTACAAGTTTCGTGTAAAACACTTTTCCTAAAAATGCTTGTACAAGGCGTATTTTCAAAAATTCGCTATAGTTTCGTGTTTGGATTTTTTGCTCGATCTTGAGAGATGGCTCGCGCGCCATCATGATCAAAAATATTTGAGCTGAAGCGCGAGTAGTAATCGAGCTCCTGCTCAACGAACTCGAGCTCGACTCAAAATCGAGATTGAGCTCATTGAACTCGAGTTCGAGATTGAGCTCATTGAACTCGAGCTCGACTCAAAATCGAGATTGTGCATATGTGTGTGTGTGTGTGTGCATGTTGCATGGGGTCTGTGTCTGTGTCTGTGCGTAATCTATATTTGTACAACCCGTATTCGCCGAGTGGGCCCCCCCCAGCCAACTGGCGAAACCTGGGTCGTCCGGATCATTCGCCGGGTCACTCACCCAGGCCAAGGAAGGTAAAAATGCCCCCGGATTGGTGGGGGTAAGCTGTAGGAGAGAAGGCGCTAGGCGAGTGGTGCCCTCACGGACCATTCGCCCAGAAGCGTGGGCATTCGCACAGCCAGGCGGATGCCCAGCGAATGGTGCCCTCACGGATCATTCGCCCAAATGGGTGTGAGGAGAAAATGACCATAATACCCCTGGCGGGCTGCAAATAGCCCTTCGGAACAGCGGAGTTAGGCTATTAGCAGACCAATTTGGGGTGCGGTTAGTAAAATTAAAAGGCGGATTCAGGCTATTTACAGACCAGCCTAGGAAAACTATAAATAGACCCTTAAGGGCACCTTGGAGGAGATCCGATTTTAGAGAATCCTCTCCTCTAGGCTAGTTTTGGTTGGCAGCCAGTGCCCTCCAAGGTGCTCGGTTGAGCTTTGGTTTGGGAGGGGAAGCTCTCTAAGATCTTTCGGGTGTGTGGCGGGACCTCCTCGCTTCAGCCTTGGGTCTATTCCGTTTCCAGCATCCACCGTCAAGAGAGTCTAGTGAGGGAGAAATAAGCATCGGCTACACCCCCAGTGGGTCCGAACTCAAGAGACCAGTTGCTGGTTTCAACATTTTGGTGCGGTGAGCGTGGACGGTAGCCGGTGAAAGAAAATCCCAAGCTAGTTTCGATGACGGGAGATGGAGGAAATGGTTCTGACTCAGGTCACTCGCAGCCACCAGCGGCAGGGGAGTGGCTGGAGATGTTTGAGAAGTTCAAGCGAGAGGTCCTGCAGACAGTTCTCGCGGCAAGGAGCGAGTGCGAGACCCCGGCGGTCCCAGTGGTCCCGCCTTTGCAGATTGGCGAGAACGCACCGGGGCAGCGGCCGGGGAAGGAGGTGCCAGCAGAAGGAAGCGCGCGAGATCTCCCCGGACGGCAGCTGTTCAGCAGTCCGGCGAGTGCTGAGGTGTGTGAGTTGGTCCCGCGCGAGAGGACCACTCGCCAAGCAGGGGAAGGGAGCCCCTTTTGCGAGATGATCCTCTCGGCCCCAGTGCCAGAAGGGTTTCGTGGGCCGGAGATGTCCTGCTACACCGGCAAGGAGGATCCGGTTGTGCACCTGCAGTGGTTCGAAGACATGACTTCAATCCTTCCCATGTCGGATTCTTTCCAATGCCGACTCTTCGCGACCACCCTGAAGGAGAAAGCAAGGGACTAGTTCCACCAGCTTCCCACAGGTTCCATCTACGCATTCGATGATCTGCGCCGAAGCTTCCGACTGCGGTTCTCGACGTCAAAAAAGAGGAAGAAGGATGCGGAGGCTCTCTTCAAGATCAGACAAAGGGAGGGGGAATCCCTGGCCAAGTACGTGGACAGGTTCCAGGATGAGATACACCTAGTGCAGGAGGTGCCGGGATTCGCCCTCCAGATGGCATTCATCGTAGGGCTGCGAGAGGGGTTCTTCAAGATGGACCTGAAGAGAAGACCTCCTGTATCCTTCGAGGAGTTGATGGAGAGAGCCGCGGAGGAGATTGAAGGGGAGGCAGCCAACCCCGAATTCTACAAAAGGTTGGCAAAGATGAGCGAGCCCGAGGCGAGGCAGCCAGAGGGAAGAAGGCGAGAGGAGCCCAGGGGCCAGGGGTTCGAAAGACCACCTCGGGTTTGGAGGAACCAAGAACCCAACAACAGGTTGGGCTGGAGGAACCAGGAAGGACCAGCGCGAGGTCAGGATGAAAGGTACCAAGGAAGGGAGGCAGGAGGAGTGAACCAGGGGTGGAGGCAGGGTCCCAGACCCCCTCACCCCCCGAGGGAGCAAGCCATGGCGGTAGGCCGAGGGAGAAGAGGTAGAGGAGCAAGAGGAGGAAGAGGAAGAGCGGGAAGAGAGGACAGGGTGGCGTTGCCTTACTGTGACTTTCATCAGGAAGAAGGTCACGCGATCGCCACCTGCCCGGAGTTCTTGGAGATGAGGGAAAGAGGACAGCCACGGCGGCAGCAGGCCAGAATTGAGGAAGTGCTCCCAGAGGCAGAAGAGGACCGGTGTGAGGATAGGGCAGATACAGGAACCAGGGGGGAATCGGGGTGATTCACGGTGGGGTTGGGATAGAGGCCTCTCGCAAGAGAAGCTTCCAGGCCATGTTTCGAAGGGACGTCGCGTCAACTTCCCAGACCCCACCCCCCTCTGAGAAGCTCACCTTCTCCTCAGAAGATATGCCAGATTACGAAGACCCATTCTGCGACGCCCTGGTGATCCAGACGGCGATAGAAAACTTCACGGTCTCCCGGATCCTGGTGGACAATGGGAGCTCGGTGAATGTGATCTTCAAAAAAGCTTTCGACGCGATGGAGGTAGAGAAGAAGAGGGTGCAGGCCTCCGACGGACCACTGTTTGGTTTCTCGGGGGAGCGGAAGGAGGTCGAGGGAGGCGTAGGTCTCCAGGTGACGCTAGGAGGAGTCCCAAGAAACTGCCGGTTCGTCATTGTGGACGCTCCGAGCAGCTATAACGCCATCTTCGGACGACCCCTCATCAGCGCCTTCCGGTGCGTGCCCTCATCGTACCATCAGTGCTTAAAGCTCCATAGTGGAGGAGTCCAGATCCGCGTCCGAGGAGATGCTAAGGTGGCGAGGCAGTGCTACGTGACTGCCGTCAACACCATTTCATGGATGGCGGATGCCGAGAAGATGGATGAAGAGATGGCGAGGCCGGAGGGGCCAGGAGAAGAGGTGGAGAAGAGAGAAGTAGGGGGAGAGGGCGTTGCCCGAGAGGAGAATATGGAGGTCGCTCGTGAGGAGCAGGAGGTCGAGCCGGTGGAGGCGGAAGGAGCTGCAGAGGAAAAGGCCCGGGAAGAGAGGCGAGAAGCAAAAGGCCAGTGGGAAGAGCCAACCCGGCTCGAGGCAGCAGAAGAGGTGATAGAGATGGAGGTTACCACCCAGGCAGGAAGGGTGGAGAAGGTGCGGATCAGCGGGGGCCTCCGCCTGGAAGACCAGAGAAGGATGCTGGAGTGCATCCAGAAGAACGTGGACATCTTCGCATGGAGCGCAGCGGACATGCCAGGCATCGAGGCGGACGTGGCTTGCCATCGTCTCAATCTCGATCCAGAAGCCCGCCCCATCCGGCAGAAGAGAAGGACTATAACTGACAAGCTCGAAGGACCGATCCGCGAGGAGGTGGCGAAACTCCTCGAAGCAGGTTTTGTAACGGAGATCCAGTATCCAGGCTGGGTCTCCAATGTCGTAATGGTAAAAAAGGTCGATGGCCGCTGGCGTATGTGTGTGGACTTTTCGTTGTTAAATAAGGCCTGCCCTAAGGATTGTTATCCCTTGCCTCGGATCGACGCGCTGGTTGACTCAGCCGTCGGTTTTTCTATGATGAGTTTTTTGGATGCTTTTTCAGGTTATCACCAAATAAGAATGCACCCCCCGGACGTCAGAGATGTCTCATTCATCACCAGGGAGGGATGCTACTGCTATAAGATGATGCCTTTCGGGCTGAAAAATGCAGGAGCAACCTACCAGAAGATGATGGATCGGGTATTTAAGAAGCAGAGGGGAAGGAACCTGGAGGTCTACGTGGATGACCTTATGATAAAAAGCAAGTGCGTGAGCTCTCACATCCGGGACCTCGAGGAGACCTTCGCCACCCTACGCGAGTACAAGATGCGCCTGAACCCCCTGAAGTGTGTGTTCGGGGCCAGCAAAGGGAAGTTCCTGGGGCACCTTCTCACCCCCTGGGGGGTAGAGCCTAACCCGTACAAGGTTAGGGCTATAGTGGAGCTGGGGTCGCCACGAAGCGCCAAGGAAGTTCAGTGCTTGACCGGAAGACTCGCCGGGCTGAACAGGTTTCTCTCCCGGGCCGGGGAAAGATGCTCCCCCTTCTTCAAATCGCTACGAGGCAACCAGAAGTTTGAGTGGACAAAGGGATGCGAGGAGGCCTTTCAGGCCTTGAAGAGCCAACTCACCAAGGCTCCGCTACTATAAAGTCCCAAAGAGGGGGAGGATCTACATTTATATCTCGGGGTCGGGGCGGAGGCCGTAAGCTCCGTCCTGGTTCGGGAGGAAGGCAAGAAGCAGCTGCCAGTCTACTACGTAAGCAGGGTCCTGAGGGAAGCGGAGCTCAGGTACCCAATTTTAGAGAAGTTGGCCTTTGCCCTGGTCATCGCCGCAAGGAAGCTTAGGCCATACTTCCAGGCCCATTCGATCCAAGTAGTGACGGATCATCCTCTCCGCCAGATCTTCGAAGGAGTAGAACACTCAGGAAGACTCGCAAAATGGTCAATAGAGCTAAGTGAATTCAACATCACCTTTGTCCCTCGATTATCTATGAAGGCGCAGGTGGTGGCTGATTTCATGACAGACTTCGTGGTCGAGATGAAAGAAGACGGAGCCCCTCGTCACGTTCCGTGGAAGCTGCTGGTGGATGGGGCTTCGGGCAAGAATTCTCTCGGAGGAGGGGTGGTGCTGGAGAGTCCCCACGGAGCAAAGACAGAGCAGACGCTAGTGATACACTTCCCAATCACTAACAACCAGGCGGAGTATGATGCTATAATCGCCGGCCTGGGGTTGGCCCGGGAGCTCGGGGTCCATGACGTGGAGGTCCTCACTGACTCCATGATAATAACTTCTCAGATAAGGGGAGAGTTCGAAACAAGGGAACCTGTGCTCATGAGGTACTTAGCAAAAGTCAAAGGTCTCGTGGGGACGTTCAAAACTTTCTCCATCCGGCACGTCCCTCGAGAGGAGAGCACCCCGGCAGATCGGTTGGCAAAATCTGGTCCACGAGCCGGGGGGACCCTGACGGACCTATTCCGTCCTTCGATTGAGGAGGGAGAGCTCATGGAAGTCGAACAGCGGCCCTCCTGGAAGGATCCCTTCGTCACCTTCCTTGCAACGGGAAAATTTCCGGAAGAAGTTCCGGACCAGAGGCGCTTCCGGTATAAGTCCGCCTACTATGTGCTCCAGGAGGGTGACTTGTATCGGAAGACCCTCTCGGGCCTCCTGGCCCGATGCATCTCGGAGGAAGAGGTCCCAAGGATCTTGGAAGAAGTTCATTCCGGCGAGTGTGGCAGCCACTCAGGGAGCAGGATGCTGGAAGCAAGGATAATAAGGCAGGGGTACTTCTGGCCAACCATAAGTAAAGACGCGGCAGCCTTCGCCAAGAGATGCCAGAAGTGCCAAATGTTCGCCCCGCTTCAGCTCATGCCAGCTCAGAGGCTAAAGAGTATCACGGCGCCCTGGCCATTCGCCATATGGGGAATGGATCTGGTAGGACCCTTCCCCCAGGCTAGTGGACAGAGGAGATTTCTCCTAGTCATGATTGACTACTTCACAAAGTGGTTGGAGGTCAAGTCGTTGGCTAAGGTCACCTCCCAGGTAATCCGCAACTTCGTATGGGGGGGAGATCATTTGTTGACACGGGCTTCCGCAGGCCATAGTCACGGATAATGGACCGCAGTTCGCAAGCGAGGAATTCATCAGCTTCTGTGGCCAGTTGGGGATAGACCTCAGGTTTGCGTCCGTTCACCATCCCAGGAGCAACGGGCAGGTGGAGGCGGCGAACAAGGTCATCGTGAACTTGCTCAAGAAGAAGGTGGAAAATCTCAAAGGCAATTGGGTGGAACAGCTCCCCTCGGTCCTATGGGCTTTAAGAACCACCCCCAACACCGCCACGGGAGAGACCCCTTTCAAGCTCTCTCACGGCTGCGAGGCCGTCATCCCCATAGAGTTCGAGGTTATGACACCACGGGTGAAGGCCGCCACAAATGGAGAGGAAGATTGGAGAGCCGAGAACGAGGAGGAGTTGCGGCTCTCCCTCGACCTCATCGAAGAAGCCCGGGATCGAGCAGCCATCCATCAAGAAGAGGTCAAGCGGCGGATGGCCAAGTATTTCGACAGGCATGTCAGGATCAAGCAGTTCGAGAAGGGAGATCTGGTACTCAAGAAGGTCGACGCGGCTGGGAGGTCCGCCGCGGTGGGAAAACTTAACCCCAACTGGGAAGGCCCCTATGTCGTGGAAGAGGCACTAAAGTCCGGGGGGTATCGCCTTCAAAATGTGGAGGGCCAACCCCTCAGCCACACATGGAGCGGCGACGACCTTAAACGTTTTTATCCTTAGTACCATGTAATAATGATGGTTTTTTGAATGAAAACATTTTGTTTAAACTATGTGTACGAAAATGATGCTACAGCTCGCGGGAGAGACCCTGGACGTTCAAAAGGTTGGCCCTGAGCAGACCCGCTGTCCAGGCTCTCATCTAGCTGGCAGGTCCGAAGGCTCACTCGGTGGCAGGTTCTATGTTCCAGAGGTTGGCCCCGAGTAGACCCGCTGTCCAGGCTCTCATCTAGCTGGCAGGTCCGAAGGCTCACTCGGTGGCAGGTTCTATGTTCCAGAGGTTGGCCCCGAGCAGACCCGCTGTCCAGGCTCTCATCTAGCTGGCAGGTCCGAAGGCTCACTCGGTGGCAGGTTCTATGTTCCAGAGGTTGGCCCCGAGCAGACCCGCTGTCCAGGCTCTCATCTAGCTGGCAGGTCCGAAGGCTCACTCGGCGGCAGGTTCTATGTTCAAGAGGTTGGCCCCGAGCAGACCCGCTGTCCAGGCTCTCATCTAGCTGGCAGGTCCGAAGGCTCACTCGGTGGCAGGTTCTATGTTCCAGAGGTTGGCCCCGAGCAGACCCGCTGTCCAGGCTCTCATCTAGCTGGCAGGTTTGAAGGCTCACTCGGTGACAGGTTCTATGTTCCAGAGGTTGGCCCCGAGCAGACCCGCTGTCCAGGCTCCCATCTAGCTGGCAGGTCCGAAGGCTCACTCGGTGGCAGGTTCTATGTTCCAGAGGTTGGCCCCGAGCAGACCCACTGTCCAGGCTCTCTTCTAGCTGGCAGGTCCGAAGGCTCACTCGGTGGCAGGTTCTATGTTCCAGAGGTTGGCCCCGAGCAGACCCGCTGTCCAGGCTCTCATCTAGCTGGCAGGTCCGAAGGCTCACTCGGTGGCAGGTTCTATGTTCCAGAGGTTGGCCCCGAGCAGACCCGCTGTCCAGGCTCTCATCTAGCTGGCAGGTCCGAAGGCTCACTCGGTGGCAGGTTCTATGTTCCAGAGGTTGGCCCCGAGCAGACCCGCTGTCCAGGCTCTCATCTAGCTGGCAGGTCCAAAGGCTCACTCGGCGGCAGGTTCTATGTTCAAGAGGTTGGCCCCGAGCAGACCCGCTGTCCAGGCTCTCATCTAGCTGGCAGGTCCAAAGGCTCACTCGGTGGCAGGTTCTATGTTCCAGAGGTTGGCCCCGAGCAGACCCGCTGTCCAGGCTCTCATCTAGCTGGCAGGTCCGAAGGCTCACTCGGTGGCAGGTTCTATGTTCCAGAGGTTGGCCCCGAGCAGACCCGCTGTCCAGGCTCCCATCTAGCTGGCAGGTCCGAAGGCTCACTCGGTGGCAGGTTCTATGTTCCAGAGGTTGGCCCCGAGCAGACCCGCTGTCCAGGCTCTCATCTAGCTGGCAGGTCCGAAGGCTCACCCGGTGGCGGGCTCTAAGTTCTCAAGAGATGATCTCAAGAGCATTCGCATAGACCACGCGCCGGAGAGAGGATCACACCCCACTCTCTTGACTACCTAAGCGAAACCCCGTGCTCCATCCCGTGCTCCATCCCGTGCTCCAGGATGTATTGGTGAAGTTTGGCCTGCGGAATGGGTGGAAGCGAGTTGACGTTTCGCCGGAGATGGACGAGATCCATCCCGTGCTCCAGGATGTATTGGTGAAGTTTGGCCTCGTGCCCCCCTAGGGTCGGGGGGCGGAAGGTTGACTCCTCCTCCTGCACCGGCGCGAGAAGAGTGTTCCCCAGGCTCCCGCTTACAAAAATAAAGCGGCGAACCCAGTCATGGTTCTTGTTCGGGAGCCCGTAGTGCTTTAGGGGGCTCAGTCCCGAGAAGAACGAGATACCATGGGTGCAGCGAAAGGTATAGAGCTTGCGGAAGACGGGCAACGAGAACTTGATTCCCTCCTCTCGCAGGTAGCTCGCATACCCAACCAACATAGCGATGGAGTTGGGGTTGAGCTGGCCAGGCACGACCCTATAGTACCTGAAGGTCTGGCGGAGTTCCGGCCAGATCGGGAGGCGAAACCCCACCTCGAAATGCTCTAGCGGGATCGCAAGAGCACAAGGCGAGAGGGAATTCAGGCGCTCATCCGGCCTGGGCTTTCGCGCCTCGAAACCCGGCGGGACGTAGTCGGCGACGGCAGTTAGGTAGGCCTCCTCAGAGAGGTCGCAGGAATCAAAGACGTGGTTGGCGAATGCGCTGGCGCACTTGGCCCGGCCTTCCGCATCGCCACCCATTTTTGCGAGTAAAGAAGGAAAGAGGGGCAACAGATAAGGAAGAAGCGCGAGTGCTAGCGCAAGGAAAGAGAGCGGATGGTTAGGTATTTAATACGGTGGTTGAAAGACCTATTTATAGAGGGACTAAACGGCGTTTGGACTTTCGAGACCTCGGCTGTGCGGATAGCCATCGCGCCCTCCCGACACCTCGAAGCCCGAGCCGGTCCCTCTCGCCCATTAATGGCAAATGCCCTATATCTATTCATTCTGCGGCTACGCAACGAGGTTGGAAGAGCATCCGGCTATAAGTTATCACTCGGCAATACCCAAGCAAAGCTATGAGACACAAAAAACGAATAAAGAAGCATTCGCAAAGCATAGAGAAATTATTACAGAAAAATAACGTTCAACATTCGCAGCATAAAGTAAGAAAAGAAAACAATAAGAGGGGTGGACGTTGGGTAGGTCAGGTCTCCTCCCAGATCCACCGACCTCGCTTTCGCGATCCAGCTTCCATGGGCATTCGCGGGCGGTAATAAGCGAGCATATTGGTGATCTCATGGGAAGCCAGTTGAAGTTGGTCCCGGGCTCGCGCGGCGTGTGTTCCGGGAGACAACTCCCCTCCCTCACCCCCTAGCCGCTCCACCTCCGCGAGAAGATGCGAGTGACTTCGTCGAAGGTCCTTCAACTCACGCGCGACTCTCAGCCGCACGTCGTCCACCTGGCTGGCCACGTTTCGCTGGATGTGGATGAGCTTCCCCAGGACCTCCGAGATCCGATCCTTCAGGGTCGCGTGATCCGAGGAATCACCCAGGAAGTCAGCAAGATCCCCAGGAGAAGGGAGAGGCGAGAGCATTCCCTCTCCCCCCTCGTAGTAGGAGTCGAAGGGGGAGGCTTCTCGATAGCCTGCGGAGTCACAACTAGGATTAGCGGTGATAAAGTATGCGAGTGCAATAGAGGCGGGTGAGTGAACTGACCTGGGATGGGATCCGGGTGACCCGAAGGACGAGACGAATGGGGGTGCGACCCAAACAGCCAGGCGGGAGGTAAGACCTTTCCCTTTCCTGGACGGTAAGGCTGTGAAGAAGGAGCCGGAGCATCCGCACGGTCATCAGCACGGAGAGGCTGATCCAGCTCTCGCTCAGGGGAGACCCTCCGTTCATTCGCGGTAACAGCGGGGTTCACCTGAGCAGGGGGACTGGGAGGAATGGAGTCCCGCAGCGGGACGTCAGGGTTGAGGGCTGTGAAAAGGTAATGATTAGTAGCGGACGACATAAAAGGAAAAAGCGAGAAGGTTCGCAACTCATGGGGTTGGGGTACAGTCTCCCCAGGAGGAGGCGGAGGAGCAAGATCCAGATCGGGAGGAGGTACCTCGTCCGCGGGAGGGGGCACCACCGCACTGCTCAAAACGGCCCCATGGCCGTCCTCAGGTACCAAAGCCCCCTGCGAATGGTCGGAATAAGCGCAGGGTAAGGGACAAGAACTAAATGGAGACAGGAAGAATCCTCATACCAGCACCGCAGGGTCCGGAAGGGCATCCGCCAGCGTGTTCGCCGGTGGAGTATCCGTCGGAGACTCCGAGGCAGTCTCGCCTCTCTGACGATTCAGCCGAATCGTCTTGGCTCGACGCGAGACATAGGGGGCGCTCGGATCCCGTTTAGACATCAGCCAGGGAGCAAATTTGGATGCCATGGGGGCCGTTGCAGCTTGAGCCGCAGCCAGGCGGTCGATCATCTCTCGCGAGAGGGGTTTCGTAGAAGGTTTGTGGAAAGACATTAGGAAGTGGAGAAACTCCGAGCCGAGATGAGGGAGTGGTCCAGAGAAACCTGACATGAGGGTATATATATAAGGTGGCGGTGGGACCCACGGAATCTTGTGGATCCAGTCAGCAAGCACTCACCGAATACAGGGTTGGACTGTTCTTTACGACCGTAGGAACCACTCGTAAAGAGCGGGGATTGTGTACAACCCGTATTCGCCGAGTGGGCCCCACCAGCCAACTGGCGAAACCTGGGTCGTCCGGATCATTCGCCGGGTCACTCGCCCAGGCCAAGGAAGGTAAAAATGCCCCCGGATTGGGGGGGGGGGTAAGCTGTAGGAGAGAAGGCGCTAGGCGAGTGGTGCCCTCACGGACCATTCGCCCAGAAGCGTGGGCATTCGCACAGTCAGGCGGATGCCCAGCGAATGGTGCCCTCACGGATCATTCGCCCAAATGGGTGTGAGGGGAAAATGACCATAATACCCCTGGCGGGCTGCAAATAGCCCTTCGGAACAGCGGAGTTAGGCTATTAGCAGACCAATTTGGGGTGCGGTTAGTAAAATTAAAAGGCGGATTCAGGCTATTTACAGACCAGCCTAGGAAAACTATAAATAGACCCTTAAGGGCACCTTGGAGGAGATCCGATTTTAGAGAATCCTCTCCTCTAGGCTAGTTTTGGTTGGCAGCCAGTGCCCTCCAAGGTGCTCGGTTGAGCTTTGGTTTGGGAGGGGAAGCTCTCTAAGATCTTCCGGGTGTATGGCGGGACCTCCTCGCTTCAGCCTTGGGTCTATTCCGTTTCCAGCATCCACCGTCAAGAGAGTCTAGTGAGGGAGAAATAAGCATCGGCTACACCCCCAGTGGGTCCGAACTCAAGAGACCAGTTGCTGGTTTCAACAATATTTGCTTGTGCATGTGTGTGTCTGTATCTGTATGTATGTGTGTCTGTGTGTTTACGTGTATCTGCATGTGTCTGTGTCTGTGTGTGTCTTTGTTTGTGTGTTTGTGTGTGTTTGTGTGTGTTTGTGTGTGTTTGTGTGTGTTTGTGTGTTTGTGTGTGTTTGTGTGTGTTTGTGTGTGTTTGTGTGTTTGTGTGTGTTTGTGTGTGTTTGTGTGTGTTTGTGTGTGTTTGTGTGTGTGTGTGTACACAAATGTCTGTGTGTGTCTGTCTTTGGTGTTTGTGTGTGTGTGTGTGTCGTGGCGTAATTATGTGTGTGTGTGTGTGTGTGTCTGTGTGTGTCTGTGTGTGTCTGTATTTGTGTGTGTCTGTGTGTGTCTGTGACTGTGACTGTCTGTGTCAGTGTCAGTGTCTGTGTATTTGAATGTTTGTGTATGTATATGTGTCGTCAGTCCATGTGTCTGTGTTTGTGTCCATGTGTTTGTGTCTGTATGTGTCTGTGTCTGTGTACGTACGTATGTGTGTCGGTCCATGTGTTTGTGTCTGTATGTGTCTGTGTCTGTGTACGTACGTATGTGTGTCGGTCCATGTGTCTGTGTATGTGTCCATGTATCTATACAAGTCTGTGTCTGTGTCCATGTGTTTGTGTGTATGTATCTATGTCTGTATGTACACGTGCTTGTCTGTGTCTGTGTATTTGGGTTGTGTGTGAGTGTTTGTCTGTCTATGCATGTTTGTCTGTGCTTGTGTGTGTCTGTGTTTGCGTATCTATGTGTGTTACACCCCAGTCTGTGTTTGTGTCTGTGTGTTTGTGCGTGTTTGTGTCTTTGCTTGCGTGTCTATGCGTGTTTGTGTTTGTGTTTGACTATATGTCTGTGTCTATGTCAGTCTGTATCTATGTCTGTGACTGTGTCTGTGTCTGTGTTTCTATGTGGCTGTGTATGTGTGTGTGTGTGTGTTTATGTCCGGTGAGAAAATTAAATTAATATTCAATTATTTTTTATTCAGTTGATCGAGCTTCTGAGAGCGGATGAAATTGAGCGGGGTACGTAATTCTTACTTTTAAAAAATACATAAACGGATAAACCTTATTTAAAAATACATAAATCTTATTTAAAGCTCATGTGCACTGTCGGGCAATGTCGAGGCGGGGGTATTGTCGAGCGGGGAACATGGGCCTCATGTGCACTGTCAGTTGATCGAGCTCCTGAGAGCGGACAAAATTGAGCGGGGGTAATTCTTATTTTAAAAAAAACATAAATCTTATGTAAAAAGTAAATTTTATTGAACAACGCGTTGTATTTATGAATTGATTTGACATGTATTTATGAATTTCATTACACATTTATTTTCATTAAATTAAAGGGCGTGTCATCCATCAATAAAAAAAAAAGCAATTGTTAACCGCACCCCAGTTTTGGCTATCCGCAACTCATGATTTATATGAATTATTACGCGTTTTTTTGTATATACGCCTTGTACAAGCATTTTTAGGAAAAGTGTTCAACACGAAAGTTGTAGATATCGTTGAGATCTACAACTTTTGTGTTGCACATTTTTCCTAAAAATGCATGCACAATGCGTATTTCCAAAAAATCGTTATATATATATATTATATATAGTTACACCCATGTTTCAATTCGGGGGGGCAATACGCGCGTCTTGTGCGTGCATTTTTAGCAAAATTGTTCAACACAAAAGTTGTAGATCTCGACGATATCTACAACTTTTGTGTTGAACACTTTTCCTAAAAATGCTTGTACAAGTCGTATTTCTAAAAAAACACGTAATAATTCATATAAAAGGGGGTTGCGGATAGCCAAAACTGGGGTGCGGTTAACAATTGCCTATATATTTATGACATATATTTTCATTAAAACGATAGCTCCCGAGCAAAAAACGTGTGCGCTAACAAATTTATTTATGCTCCCGAGCAAAAAAGATAGAGCTAGCTAATGCAATGCGCGCGACTGAAAAAACGTGCGATCCTTATTTTTATTCAAAAATTATATTAATATATATGTTTTAAATTTTTTGATTTGTTTTGTGCACATGCAATTTTATGTAGGGAAATTTCCCTCCATATAATTCACTAATGTGAGCCCCGCGCAACACATGCAACACGCGCGGGGCTCACGCACAGACACATGCACACACATGCGACACATGCACACACAACTGCACACACAACACGGACACATGCACTCAACGCAACTGCACATATATTTGCGTGCGCGCGAGAGTGCATTTGCGTGCGCGCAAGAGTGCATTTGCGTGCGCGCGAGAGTGCATTTGCGTGCGCGCAAGAGTGCATTTGCGTGCACGCGGGTTCGTGCGTGATTTTATTTTAATTCCAAAATTATATTAAAAAATAATGTTATATTAATTTGCATTCATTTTTACATTTAATATATTTTTAATTTTTAGTTTTGTTTTGTTCAAAATTTTATGGAGGGAAATTTTCATCCGTATATTTCATTCATTCATGTGTGAGAGAGATAGAGCTGCATGGGAGAGAGGCAGAAAAACTTTTATAAAAAGTTAAAGATTTATAAAAACCTCCGTACGCGCAAAAATACATGTCGCAATAGTACCACATATCTGCGACAGCCGCGCACGAATGTTTGCGAGCTGTAGGAGTAATGTCGTCGCGTTAGAGCACTATTGAGGCGGGGTACTATCGCGCGCATACAATTTTTTTAAAAAAAAAATAATAATAATTCAAAACTTTGATAATAAAATTGTACAAAAATTGAAAATAAAATATGATATATTTTTTGTAACAAAACTTTAAAAACTTCCATGATGTGGTTACAATTGATACTTATTGTGAGAAAAGTTGTCTATTTGTAACGTAACATTAGTGTTGTTACAAATACTTATAGTTATAGTAACGAATTAATTATTATTGTAACAAAGTTTAAAATATTCATTACAAAAAAGTTCTTTTTTGTAACAACAAAAAAACTTTGTTACTAAATATAACTATTAGTAACAAACTGTGTTTCAGTTACATTCCAGTCCTTACAATAGGTGCAGTTTGTTGTAGTGGGAAGAACTCACGTGGTCATTTCGGAGCTCGGACCGGTGTGCGGTCCTTTCTCTCCGTGTAAAATCTCAGATCCATGGCTTCGAAGCGACGTCTAAGGGTAACGATCTCTTCTACCCTCATTTGGACGTGTCATAGTCCTTTTCCGTGCATCGTTGAGGCCCCTACACAAAAGGGTGAGGTCGTGGCCTCCGACGGGTCGATTCGTGTTATCCCCGTCAAATCTTGCATACATGTAGAGTTCATACGTGAAATGGATGTAGGCGCGCTGTGTGAAGCCCATCCGAGACGGTTAGTCCGGATTGGTGATGATTTTTGATATTATGTGTGCCGGGGAAAACTCCGTGTTGATATCCTGCTTCATAGGACTAGAGGGTGCTACTGCATGCGCAGCAATGCCTGGGGGTGTGCCCCGGGAAGCATCCGAAGTCAAAACAGAAATGGAGTTTCTGTTCACTACCGCCGGCGTTAGCGTTATCGTCGGGCGGTAGCTCCCAGACTTGGTTCTGGTGATTTTGTGCGTTCTGAGGCAGTGGGAGTGCTACTGCTTGTGCAGCAATGCCTGGGGGTGTGCCCCGGGAAGCACCCACAGCTAGAAGCCAAAATAGGGCTTCTGTGCGCTACCGCCAGGCGTTAGCGTTAACGCCGACGGTAGCTCCCAGACTAAGTTCTGGTGATGTTGTTGTGCCCACCTGTTGAGAGGACCTGATGCCTGTGTGCCCGACCTGTGAGGGTGTCCTGGTGGATGACTTAGCGGCCCGTAGAGCCGGCTAATTGAGAGTACCTGGGCTGAGGGGACGCCATACCCGCTTTTCGTGTTGTACAACGAGAGCTGTGAACAACGGGCATTTGACGAACCTGAAACCGCACCATTGCAGCACCTGATTAGTGAGTCTCGTACAGCATGTCGGGAAGCAATGGGAAAGAGTCTTCGGACTACGGGATGTTCACAATTAAAAGCGCGGGAGAGCCCTGGTATTCGGGCCACCGACTTTAGTCTCGAAGGGCAAAGCCATCGAGAATGGATGGTGGTGGAAGGTGGAGTACACCAAAGAGTGCCTGAGAGCACGAGACGTGGAGGACATTCCCACGTTTTTGATTGTTGCATATGTATGAACTGTTGTGGGCTTTGCTAGTCGCACTCTTATATATATATATATATGCTGCTGAGGTTGTTTTGCAAGGATGGTTAGAACTGCCACCCCCTCGAAGGGGTGGGGTCGTTATAATTTGGTCAGCTTTAGCTGACCGTTGCCCTGTTTTGCCACCGTTTTTGGTGGGCTTGTTGTACAGGTGCTGGACCGAGTGGGAACATAGCGGGCTCATAGCGGGCTGAAGCCCTTGTGCTGCTGCGGCCCTTGAAGGCCTTTTGATGTTCTTTTGCTTTTCATGTATGGCCGGCCTGCGCGCCGATGTTGGTAAATTGTAAGGCCGTGGTGCCTCTTTTGTTGTGCAAAACATTGTATTCCTATTAATAGAAGTGGACATACCCGGGTTCGGGTTTTGGTGGTTTATATTTCTTGTCTCTCTCTTTTGCTTCCGCATAGAATGCTCTGAGTTAGGTGCGTTGTTTAGAGTTGAATGATATTCCTTATTGTGACGTTCCCGTTCGTTTTGTTGTATATGATGTGGGGCCCCGGCCGGACCTTCTGTCACATGCTTCTTAACGGATGGGGTGTTACATAAGTTATACACCAAATCCTTCCAAGAGAACATAGGCTTCGCAAACATAACCAATGAAGGAGATACAAGACCACTCCACTTCAAAACTCATGGTGAAGGTTTGCATTCAACCACAACCCAAGCATGGGGCTTTCGTTAGGCTCTCGAAAGACACCTAAAACTCTAGTCTTGCAATACTTTGACATATTTACTGAGTCATTCTCTGACACGCATTCTAGGCTTAACCTAAATGCACGTCACAATCAAACATCACCGATCCGGGCTCACGACCACGGTTAGGCTTCACACAAAATGCCTAAGTCCGTTTGACTACCGGATTTCTACATGCAATAAATGTCGGGGATGAACACAATCTACCCGGAGTTCCGAAGAACTATAAGAAGTCCTACACTTCACTAATGAGTGAAAGAGACAACCTTATGCAAGCATAGAAAAGGGATGAAAAGGACCAAAACACGTTCTAAGACTGGGAGGAAGGATCGTTACCTTTGCCGCTCTCTTTGGCGCCATGAATTTGAGATTTCAATCAGATGGAAAGAACCGCACTGGGCTGCTCTCCATGGATCTGGAAACGGCTCGTGATTCGGAGCTTCGGAGCTCCGTCAATGGCGCAAAGAGTCTCCTTCTTCCTCCCTGGCTTTCCCCTTTCTCAAGCTTGGAGAGAGAAAGTAAAAGTAATAATGATCCTAAAGGTCACCTTCTGATATTCTTTAAGGGATTCTAACACTACCTAGCTGTCAGATCTACTTTTCACGCGGATCGGGACAGCTGCAACCCGGATCTGGACTTGTACTTCCGTCAATTTTTAAATAGGGAAAATAGTCCTCTGTCTGCATTCGTCGAGACCACTCGACTAATTGTCGAGACTGAGTTGATTCGTCGAGACCACTCGACTATTCGTCAAGACCACTCGACTAATCAGCATGACCACTCGACTATTTTTCGAGACCACTCGACTATTTGTCGAGACCACTCGACTAATCAGCATGACCACTCGACTATTCGTCGAGACCATTGGACTAATCAGAATGAACACTCGACTAACCAGCATGACCACTCGACTATTCGTCGAGAACACTCGACTAATCCATTTTGGAAAAAGGGTGATGTTACGGTGTGTGTGTGTGTCTAATATCTATGTGCGTGTGTCTAATATATATATATATATATATATATATATATGTGTGTGTGTGTGTGTGTGTGTGTGTGTAATATTTGCATGTGTGTCTAAGGGTTCATTTGGCGCGGCGGTGGCGGGCGGTGTTTGCGGCAAACGCCACCGCAAGACGGGTAAACAAACGCCCGGCGGCAGCATTTGCCGCGTTTGCACCCGCCGCATCATGGAAAAAGCTTCAAAACGGAGCTTTTCGAGCCCCACCTCCTCCCCTCCGTTCCCAACCCTCCCTCTCCACCCGCCGGTTCTGCCTGCCACCGCCGCGCCAAATAAAGCCTAATATATGCATGTGTGTGTGTCTAATATATGCATATCTGTGTTCATACATATATATATATATATATATCTATATATACATATATGTAACACGATATCGACCAAATTCTAAGCAGTCCCGCCAAACACCAAATCTTAAACAAATATTGGAGACTCGGGCCTCCGTCATCAATCCTCCCTTCGTCGACTTATTTTTCACTTCGCGAGACATCTAACTTAATTTTGAGTAAATATTGATTTTTTATTATATTTAATAGTGCTGACATTTCATTCAAATGTGAAGACTCGTCACTTTCAATATATAAAAAATTGTTCTTGCGTACGACACATCAAAGATCACCGTGCGGGATACGCTATCGATCAAATCGTTGTTTTCTGCAAGCACAACTTTTTACGCGTGATTAATAAAAAAAACAGCCGTATTTTACTATGATCATATTACGCCTGTATTTTTACACAATCTTATTGTTGGATCACAGATCGTAGAGCTGTATTTTATCCAGCACGATCATCTTTAACGATCAGCATACTTTACGAGCGCCTAAATCTCTCTATATATCAAAGCCACAAGAATCCTTTTAACCATTTTCCCTTCACATCAATCAACTACAATTCATTCTGAATGAAATTTCCATTCTCAAGTACAGAAGTCGGTGGGAAGGAAGGGAACTAAAAAAAGGAATATTAGAATTTTTTAAAAAAAGTAAGCAAATATAGCAAAATAATAAAAGCAAAGAAGATATAGACCGGGATCCGGTCCATTTGGTTCAAATGGAAGGATCTCTTTAACGGTCCAGTCAGCACTTTTTTTTCGACGGATTGAATAATTTTATTTTATTTTAATTATCCGTAAGAATGAATATTTCACACCGTTGGATAAGCTAGGGCCAACTGAACCGTGAAATGAATCCCCCGTGAGAGCTCATTTTGCAACATTATTCTTAGCGGCGCGATGTTTGCTTGATTTTTTGATGGATTCGATCCTCTGAAGCCTGATCTGCTCCCTAAACTTCGCTATGAACTCATCGGCCTTCTTGTCCACCTCATTCTCCTTCGCTTCCGATCTGGATTCTGTCGAGGAGTTCTCGCCATCTTCATCGTCGCAGGAATCGCCTCCTTTCTCAGTTTCAGAATCATCGGACATTACAATCATCTTCTCCATGAACTCAACCTTCTTCTTCTTCTTCTTCGTCGTCGTCTTCTTCGTTTCGGCCGGGTTCTTTTGCTGCAGCAGATCTGGAGGTTTCTCCACGGTCCGGAGTGATCTTGGGGAACTATGTTTGAAGAATCCTTCTCTTCCTTTTATGCTCAAATCCTTCAGTTCATCCTTGATGCTCTTCTTCATTTCCCTCCTTTCGGAGGAAAGGGATGCATGACTGAACGGCGGCGGCGGCGGAGGAGGCACCGGCGGAGCGGCCCCACGGATGTTCTTCCCTCCGATATAACCCTCGCTCGTATTTCCCCGCAGCTCGGGTGAAAAAGACCCAGCGTAGACGGATGGAGGTGGTGAGGAGGCGGCTATGGTCGGATCTTCATCTTCAACATCCATCGTCTCCAACCTAGATCTAGACTTCCATGGGATGGGGGAAGGAAGAACGCCTGAGGAGTCTGGGTTCTGTATTCGAGATTTCATCAGGCTTCGAACTGGCAATAAAAGGGGCTTGCTCTCGACGACGACGGGATCGGGGCCGCGGTACTGGGAGCTCCAGGTCTCCAGCTTGCTGTCGCCGGCGGCGGAGTCTTCGTCGAATACTGGCGAGATCTGGAGGAGTCTGGAGACGTAGGAGTGCGGGCTGTCGGCCTTAAGAGCGGCGGCGTCTATATCCTTGTCGTGGTCGGGGTCGGCGTTGCGTTGGCTGAAGAGGCCGTAGGAGACGGCGACGCCGACGAGGAGGAGGTGGAGGAGTTCCCACGTTCGGGAGAGGAGGGTGGGGCTGGTCGAGGTGGAGATGTGGGGAGGGAAGAGGGGGAGGAGAGCGACGAAGATGGCGAGGAGGATGGCTTTGTAAAGAAAGTTTGAGAGGATTTTCTTCTGGGCGGGCAGATCCGAGGATTGTTTCTTGATTGCAGGTGGGTCTGGCTCCGCCATTGGAGAAGGGGAAGGGTAGAAGTTGGACTCTGTTTCTTCTACTTATTCCTCGCCTCTCTGTTTCTCTCTCTCTCTCTCTCTCTCTCTCTCTCTCTCTCTCTCTCTCTGTTTCTCTCTCAGTGTTTCTTCAATTGATGGTTCCTTGCTTTGTCGTTGGTCTTGGAAGCTTTGGTTGTAGAGAGAGGGATAGAGAGAGAATGGAGGAGAAGGAAGACTTGGTGATGAAGGAAAAGGCGGAGGGGGCGATAAAGACGAAGGATGGTGAAAAAGAGAGTGGTCTCCGGCAAGATTTAAAGGTTGGGTGATGCCTTTTCTCACCTTGCTGAGCCTGAAATGACAAAGCTCTCTCTCTCTCTCTCTCTCTCTCTGTTTCTCTCTCTCTCTCTGTTTCTCTCTCTCTCTGGTTTTTCAACTTTTTATTCGAATGCTTTTACCTTGAAAAATTGGTGGGAATCCTTCTGCAGTCAAGTGCTTAAAAAATATTTGATAATAAATCATAAAAAAAAAATAGTGTAATTTTATTGTACAATTCATATCCGTTGAGGGTAGCCTAGTTATATAGACACACACCTTGATAACTCGTTAAATAAACTCGCAGTACCGATCCCCGACTGGCGAGATCCTTCTTAGCAGCCTGCAGTACCGATCCCCGACTGGTGAGGTCCTTCTTATAGCAGCCTCAATCTTCTCACCAAAGTCCAACAACATGCTAGCTAGGCCAGGTACTTTGTGGGGGCCGGTGTCGATTCACAGGCCAGTCCCACCCCTGTTTGGTTTGTCCATAAATATGACCATAGGGCACAAAAGAAAGTCACGTTGACCCCCCAAGTTCCCATTTACTAAGCCCATGTTTTCTTGTGCTTAGCTCAGCTTTGATTTTAGGAGAGGAAGTTTCTATAAATTTTTTAATGTGTGATGGGTTTCCCTCGCTGCACCACGTGAGTCTTATTAATAGGATTTGGATCCCCTGGAGTTCCTGCGGGAACTCAACCAAGCGAGAGAGAGAAGGGAGCGGGCCCACCCCTTAAATTAATTCATGTGAGAACCAAAAAGTATGCGAGAACCAAAAAAGTATGCGAGAAGCAAGCCCAGCCCTTGGATTTAATCCAAGGGCCATTAATGCCTGAACTCCATCCCTGGAGTTTGGGGATCCAAATCCTTATTAATAGGCAAACCGGCTCTCATTCTTTGCAATAGTTTTTCTCTCTCCATTCATCATATATGTAACGTTGTGTTAGATCGCATGATCAGCAATCTTCGACTACTTCGTAAGTTCAAACATTTGTCATGAAACGGTTTCACGGTTACAGCATTTATTTGTTTAACAATCATTTAGATAATTTAATGTATTGTCGATCTTATATATTAATATAATATAGTTGTTTTTAATATTTATCAACTATCCATCACTGGAATACGGTGCCCATACTAAAGAAGCATGTGTTCATAAAGTTTTTCTTAATATTTATATTTATCTCACCTTCTAATTTCCCCCCTCTAAACCCTAAAACCAACTTCATTACAATCATTATATGTAATACTTATTAATATCTATACATAAATGCTCACAAATAGTTAAAAAAGAATTATCTGTCCGGACTTCCCCTCAAAGTTTGCATAATTACAGCTTGCACCCCTCTAACTTTCAAAATTACAAAAACATTCTCTCAATGTTTACATTTCATAACATCCGTGTACAAAAGTACCCTCGTGAAGTAAATCTTCAGGGGGGGGGGGTCTACTTGTGCAAACATTGAGGGGAGGATTTTGTAATTTCAAAAGTTAGAGGGGTGCAAACTGTAATTATGCAAATTTCCAAGGGAGGTCCCGGTAAATAATCCTTAAAAAATTATAAAATAATAAGTTCGACATAAAATAGCTTAATACTTGAATTGATATGGATGTCCTGGATTTCAAATGGAGTCTATAATTCTTTGTAATTTCCTCATACTCAAATGGATGCCGTGTAAATCTCATGCAAGTTATATACTCAAATTTGATCAAATATATACTAAAATTATAATTTGGTATGATTGAAGAGATATATTGATGTTGCAAAGAGTTGCATTATTTTTTGTTAAATCTTAAGTAATATATGTTACCTTATAATGTCTATTCATTTTCTTACATAACATTTTATCAAGTTGAGCAATATTCAATATTCAACATGAGAGAGGATAAAGGGTAGCATGGAAAAAGTTTTAAAAATGAGGGGTTAGAGGAGAGAGAGAGAGAGAGAGAGAGTTAAAAAATAGGTGCAGATCACATGCTAGTTATTATAGATTAATATATGTATATAACTCAAGACAAAAAACTAAATGACTACAATAAAATAAACAAATAAATTAAGATAAACTATATATATATATATATATTTATTTATATATATATATATATGTGTGTGCATATATAATAACTAAATTAAATAAAGTATAATAAATTAGGAGTAATGAGAAAAAATATGATAAAGTAAAATAAATTAAAAAATATATATATAATTGAAGTAAAAACTATAAAATAAAATAAATATACATTCTCATACCCATTGTCGGACGTATGCTCACTTCTTGAAATTTTTTTCGTACATCGCACGACATGCAGCGGGTGAAAATCGTCCATGAGGTAGATTTTCGATTTTCGACGCATAGTTTTTTATTCAAAAAGTTGGTTGAATTTTGGAGGAGATTTTGCACCGTGAGATTTGGAAACATAAGACTAGATTTGTAACACACGGTAAAGAACCGTCCGTTACCCGTACATACTTATTCCTCCGCTTCTTCACATTGCACGTAGAGAACATCGACAATAACCGGACAATCGTTCACGGCGGTCGAATATTGTAATATTACCTCAGTCAGCCGAATATGTCCGGAGTTAGATATGATTTTTTATTGAATATAAAGAACCAGCAGAGATGATTCAAAGGAAATGGATGTGGCTGACATTGGATTCTTCATTCCTCTTCTTTTGGAGCACATACGCGAGCTCTTAAACAATAAAGCTTGGGATGCGTTGGTTTTAGGCGGTGCCGCCCAAATGCCAAACGCCAACTTTGATTCCCTTAACGCCAACATCTTTGGCTTTCCCACCTTAAATTACTATTTTTTATTATTATTATTTTAACATATTACGGGGGATAAAGTTCTCTCGTTAATTTCTACTTATATATATACACACACTACTGATAGGCACGGAGCTCCGCTCCTACAGCCAACCGCGACAATACCTCGACAGTGAGGCTCGGGGATCTCTTCTATCAATTATTTAATGCAGCTAAAAATAAATACAATATCAATTAATTAGTGCATAAAGTAGTTATACAACGCGTTTCAATTTTTGTTAAGAATTCTCATCTTGATGCACATATCATCAAGCATGTTAAATCAACTTTAATAAAGTTGATTAGTTTAATGTTAACTTCTCAAAAATGCCGTTAACTTACCGAATGACAACATTCCTCGAAAAGATCGCTGACATGCCTAATGACAACCTACTATAGTAGGTGTGGGAGTTCAACTAAAAACTTTTGGAATTTTATGAATTTGCATCCTTACTTTTAATTTCGGAATATGATATAATTACTTGAATTGATACTATATTTGTCACTTTTAGTTTTTAAGACATTTTTATAAATAAATAAAAATATATTGCCCCATGATATAAAAGATGAATTGATAGTGTATATATATGTTTATTGATAATTATAGCTATGCAAATTGCAAAGACTATAATAAACTTAAGTGTGAACTTTTTGAGATGCTCGAAAAGAACTAAGAAAGACACAAAAAGTGCTCAAAATTTTATTTTTTTAATTAAAATATATTTGGCAACATTTTTAAATGTAACAATACACGTCAACATTTTTAAAATGTTGCAATAGATCTATCAAAGAACTGTTGCATATTCTAAGAGTTTAGACAACAATTTTGTATAGTGTTGCCTAAAAGTATGAAAACTGTTGTCTTAGACCTTTGGTAACACGGGTATAGGCAATTTTCAATGTTTTGACAACACTTTGCAGTTTTATCTAACAATTTTCAAGTGGTGTTAAAGGCCAAAAATATTGAGTAAGCTACAAAGAGACCTCACCTACAATAAGCCAGCTCTCTATTGCACACTTAGAGTCTGCCTCTGACCCTAACCTAGCATAGTATTTGGTTTGAGAGGCAAAGTTATTGTACTCTCCCGAGTATGTGGTGGAACCTCCTAGTTGCGACTAGCTTGCATTTGACGTCTTTATAGTAATAGAACCTCTTTCTTGTTATCTCTCTAAGCTATGATTTTATTCTGGTGGGTCAATTACCTCGGCTCATACCAAAATCCGAATTATGAAGCCGATTTCTCTGCATCAACATCTATCACATAAGATATGCATTATAGTAAATATTATTTATAATGTGTCATATTCATTGTTGTCTCCATTAAGATCTATGCAATAATCATATACAATTATATTTTTACTACATTATGACCATTAGTACTCACATTATATAGGCTTCGTTTGACGGCGTTTTTACTCCGGTGAGTTTGGACAAAAACGCAACCATCATAGAATGTATGTTTGACATGACAACGGTTACGACCACCACCAAGAAAATAAAACTAGTTTTGAACATAAAAGTGAATGAAGTTCCTTTAGGTGAGGTCGTGCATTCGCGAACGACAGTTCATTACCACTGCTTTCATGATGTCACCATAGTGCCAAACAGAGCCATAGAGAGAAATCATATTCATGAGATCAGAGTGATGTTTATGTCAATAGTTTCAGTTTGACTGTTGTCAAATAGTACCCTCTCATCAGGATTTGTAGATGAATCAAGATGGTCATTGTCCATCAATGCACATACTCATGCAAGGGATGGCCATTCCTTATTAATACTAATTCATGCACCCCTCTATGCAATGGAGTAGAGGCATATAAAAGAACAAACGCTTATATTTGCATGCCTCAAATAGCTATTTGCAGCCCTGGATATTTGCAACCCATCAATCGCTATTTGCAGCCCCGTTGAATATTTGCAGCCCCTTGTCAAAAAAATTATAAAATTATTTTCCCTTATATTAATAATCCATTGTAGAAGATAATAATAGTCATATTAGAGCGAAATAAAATCAGATTTCCCAAAATGATTGTGATTACATATTCCCAAAATGATGGCTTCACCCAAAATGATAAAAACCTGCACAAAATTAAAAATAATAAACTTTAGTACTATAACATTGAATTTATTCAAATTTGAAATGTTGTGAAAATCTTACAAAATAGTAACGTCGTCGCTGTATTTTTTGTGAAGCCCCCCTCAGATTGCATGGCTAATATAGAAATGTAGAGACGACAAACCTAACAAAAATGATGCTTCAAAAAATAATATATGTATATATTGGAGGTAGTGGACAACTTTCAAATATGCATACATGTTAAAAATCCTGAATACGCGTTATATAAGGAATGTCCCACTCTTCAGCCATCACATCATGATTCCTCGACCATACTGAAAATACTGGAGGTAGTGGGCAACTTTCCCGTATTTTCAAATGGACATAGTGATTGTCATTAACAAAACCAATGTAGATGATCCTTCTTAATGTCGGTGGCGTTGTATGTAACGAAAGAAATGTGAGTGACTGTTGGCTTGAGTAATGTACAAACTGGATGTTGTAACATGATGCCACTACAAGACCCATATCTGGCATAAACATCCATTTATCGACTGGGGCATGAGTAATATAGCAATCTAGCGAGCTCAATAGCTCTAACCTCCTTGTCATTCCAAAGATCTCATTGTACAACCTTTCATTTTGATTTATTTCTTGGCATAAATCACGTCGGACTTGAATCCAATTTTCACGCATGTTCAAAGCAACTCTTATTACTCTATATCCGCAGTGATCATCACCGATCACGTCAATGACATCAGAAATATTCGTTGATATGTAATGCGACATTTGTGTTCAAACGCTTTCAAGCAAATTGTTTCTCGTGTGAATAACCCTTCATGTCGCTCTCTTCATATTTATTTTTAATGGTACTTTTTTTGTCTCTTGATGTTCAAGCATCAACACATATTCAAAATGATCTGTAATCAAGAATACACTTGTACAAAAATTGAAGAGGAGTACCCCCATCCAATTCAGCTCTAAGTATCTTCGATTTCTGATTGTAAATTGTCCTCAAACTGGTGGTATTTGATGAATTTCTTCTCTTTAGTGATGTTAATATTTTCCGGGGTTTTACGCCTACATTGCACATATCCTCAGCTATTTTTTGCTCGCAACTAGGTCTGAAATTTAAAAACAGAAACCGCAACACCGCACCATTTTCGGACCGCACTGAACAGTGTGGTTGTGGTGCGGTTTTGATTATTGAAAAATCACATAGTTTGCGGTGCGGTTCGATTTTGGCCTTGTCGAAACCGCATAAACCTCACCGCACCCTATGATTATAAATATTTTATTTTATATCTTATAAGTTATAAATTTTTTACAAATTAATGTATATATCTAACAATTCTTTCATCTTTACTGTTCCGCATAGACATTTCTAGCTAGGTTTTTATAATTTTTTATAAATATTTTACATCTTATAAAGTTATATTTCATTTTTTACATTTTTTTATATCTTATTAGTTCTCCATCTCTCATTTCTCCCGACTCCGGTTCTTTACTGTTCCGCAAAAGCTAGGTCACGGACTAACGAAAGCCGGAAGGAGTGTCTTCTCCGACGCATCGTCTCGCGACTCCTACGTTCACGCGAGCGAAGGCGGCTCTACTCCGGCGACATCCCTACTCCGGCGACATCTCTTCTTCGGCGGGCTCCAGATCTCATGACATCCCTTCTTCAGCGGGCTCCAGATCTCATGACATCCCTTCTTCAGCGGGCTCCAGATCTCACGTTCTCTACCTCCTGGTTTTTTTCTCACGGATCACTCGTCCCTGTTTCTACTTTCTTGTGCATATCATTATAAAAAAAATCTACTATTTTACTTCCAGTTTGGGACATAGTCACGTAGATTTGATAACAAAATATTTTATATAATGAAATGATTTATAATTAGATATGGTTCATTGGGGGAACAACAAATATTATTTTGGGAGTTTGGACGTAACATCAAATATTATATAACCTTCAAGTTTGTCCTATGTGATTTTTCTCTATAAGACTAGTCTGATTAGATATGGTTCATTGGGAGTTTGTGACATAGATTTAATTTATTAGTTTCATTTCTCCTGGGACATATAGATTATATTTATTTCACTTCTATCTCAAATTGCATTGTTATGTATCAGCTATGTGGATGTAGTCTAAAGTTCTGAGAACCTATTTTAATTGTTAACAATTATAACAAAACATAAGAAAAAAACCCGAAACCGCACCGCAAAAACCGACTCCAAACCGCACCAATGTCACACCACAATGGATGCAGTACGGTTTTGTAAAATCCAAAACCGACCCTCTTCGGTGCGGTTGCGGTTTGGGCTCAAACCGCACCAAACCGCACCAGTTTCACGCCTACTCGCAACTATTTAATCTTTCGGCATATGGATGTGCTTCTAAATGAACCATCTCATGATTATCAATCCCGCAAATTACTGCAACTTTCCATTCGTTTACTTCTTCTCTACGACCTTTTAATGAAAACTCACAATCACATCATTTAGAGCTTGATTTCCTTAGGTTTTGCTTAATGAAATTTATTGACTCGCTCGTGCAATTCCATATCTATCACAACCAAGAGCAACATAAAATTTCTCTCTTTTTTCAAGTTTGTCGGCACGCAAAATGATGACAACAAAACTCAAACCTCTACCAATGTGTCTTGCCCATTCAATCAACTCTTCCTTGCTAGCAAAAATCATATTTATCACAAAATGTTGCCCAACATCTACATGTGGTTGTTGAGAAATGTCTCCATATGTCAAAAGTTTTTGCTCATCACTACTCATTGCAATCTAGAAAATTTGGACAAAATTAAACCTATAGTTTTTCCAAGAAAAAATTTGGACAACAATGTGGAAATAGGTTAATGAAAATCTATAATTTTTTCGAGCAAAACCCAATATTTTTTTCAAGAAAAACAAATGTAAACATCATAAAACCCTATATTTTTTCAAGCTAAAACTATGAGAACCTAGATCTAAGAGAGTAGGAGACTCACATTGGGTAATAATAGGAGAAGGGAGCACTGGAAGGGCTTCGAAATGGGGGCAGATTCAACTTCGAAAAAACCCCAGATTGCCTGGATTTTCATCGGCGTACGTAACAATGGGCGGCGGCGTCGGGGCGGCGGCAACAAGGGGCGGCGGCTTTGAGGCGGCGGCGTCGAGGCGGCAGCGTCGGAAGAGCGAAGCCAGGGGTCACGCGTTAGGACAGGCACGAGGAAAAATTGAATCGGGAATTAAATGGAAGGGGCTGCAATTATAGGGTTTTAGTTCTTAAGATTTAATTCTGATTTAAATGCTTCAGGGGCTGCAAATAGCAATTCCGGGCCTGCAAATATAAGCGCCCAAAAGAACCTAGAGTATCGAGATCCGCTGAACCGAACTGACCAAATCAATTTAGGCCAGTTTCAGTTGTTTTTGTTCGTTTCCGGTTCCAAACAAACTCGAATGTACATATTCTTCGGGTTGATTTTCAATGTATAGTGCCCGAGAACCGACCAACAAACCAAGTTGTAAATAATAGAAATTTAATTAGAAAATTAGGTAGCAGTTAATGGTTAATATATAAAACAATTGTTAATAATTAATGACTATTAATTGCCCAAAGCTCCTGTGAGATGTTGGGCGGAAGGCCGGGCACTTGGTGCCTCCGGCAGGTCGGACCAATGTTACCAGTACGGTAACGGATCGCCGATAGGAGCGGCGGTAGCGGCGAGGGAAGCGGACGGGACTTTCGTTGGACGATAGCGGCAGCGGCAAGGATAGCGGGCGGGTTGTCGCTGGGCGATAGCGACAGCGACAAGGATAGCGGACGGGCTGTCGCTGGGCGATAGCAGCGGCTGCGAGTAGGGTTCGGGCGAGAGAGAGATTGAAAGGGAGAGGAATAGAGAAAGAGGGAGAGAGACAAGGGGAGCAACCCCTCCTAAGTTGATTGATCCAAAGATGCAAAACATAACCCTAGGTGCTCCCTTATATAGGGGGAAACCACCACATCATTAAGAGTTCAAATTAAAATAAAATAACATAAACCAAATGCTGAAGGATAACTAGGACCGGTCGGTCCTTTAGGTGGTCTTCTCCAAAGTGCCCGGTTCGGCGCGGGGTCTAGTGCTGTCGCTTGGTCCTGCGCGCGCCCTCCTCGAATAGACCTGCCATTCCGGCTCGTCAGACTGGAGGTCGGTAACATCCGTCATCTCCACCTCCATCCACCCTCCAGTGAAGTGACCAATATTCTACGGGTTGACCTGTAATAATTTGGTATCAGAGCCGTGCAGTTACACGCTCCTTTTCTCGCCCCTCTAGCAACATGTGGGATTTCATCGACCAAATGAATCAACTTATTACCTGAATGCAGACATTCGTAGCGACTTGGACTGCCGTTGAAGTTCGACACCAAGTAGTTGAAGCACGACACCGGGTCGCCCTTGTTGCAGTCTCCCACATACTTGATGGACTCATGCCACGACAAGGTGTTAAAGCCACGACGCCAACACATGAAGACAACATAACACAGGAGCTTTGGGCAATTATTATAGTTTGCACATCTCTGCAATTTGAAATTAATAAGGAATGGCCATCCCTTGCATGAGTATTTGATCGCCCGCCGATATGTAATCGATATATAATCGACACATGTCATATTGTAAAAACGGCAAAATGATTTAGGATTTTTCAAAATATTAAAACTATTTTGTATAAAAAACATAATACAATTCAATTAAATCTCAAATCCGACTCCGAGTCTGGTGCGTGCGAGTGAGCATGCGCGCGTGGTTTATGGATTCTTCTTGTGTTTCTTTCAACATAATAAAGATGAGTGAATTGATTTATATACTCACTTAAAGTGGAATTTGGCAAGGTGAGACTAAATGTTTCATCATTTTTCATGAAAGGGTTTCTCTCCAAATATTTGAGTTCCCTCCATTTTGATTTTGAGCTTTTCACATCAATTGATGTGAAACCCAAACATCAAATACATTTCTTTTAGTAATACATTTCTAACAAATGATAATGAAACCAAACAATAAAAAACTTATCAGTGATGGGTCGTAGGCGTATTAGAGGAGATCTTATGATCGTAGAGGCGTTCCAGGGAAGCGACGGTTGCTGTGTGGTGCCATCAGAGAGAAAGAGTGGTTGTTTGGTGGCCTTTAATGGGTTGTGTATGGGTTCTGAGGGCTGTGGTTTGTATGCGGGGTAAGTAGAATAGTTGGACAAGGGTCATCCTGGGTCTAGGTAGAGGGTTGATCAGCTCTGGGTGGATGGAAAAGAGGGTTGACTGTGGGTTTTAGGGTGGCTATAGGCTATGTAATTTTTTGATGGCTTAAAAACATTAGATTTAAGATTTAAAAATATTATAATTTACATTTTAAAAATATTATAATTTACATTTTAAGATTTAGATTAATACATATGTATAATTTATATTTAAGATTTAGATTAATACATATGTACAATTTACCTTTTAAAGTTCTATAGTTTACTCGAAATGAAAACATTAGATTTAAGATTTAAAAATATTATAACATGTACTTAGGTAAATTTGAATGCTATATTTCATAATGGAGATATTTTGTGTATTACAATTAAACGTGTTTTATTTTATGTGTGATGATAAAAATCTAATAATACTAAAATATGTTTTATATAATTAGGTTATTACGGTTCAACTTCGGTCGGACCGGTTCGACCTTGAACTTCTCCTTATTCCGGTTCAATCTCCGGTCCGGTTCTCAAAATCTTTGCTATGATTGGAAAACAAGAAATACAGGGGAGAAGACCAATGAGTCGACACATTGTGATTTCATGGAGTTGGTATCGGAAGAGGTCGCTAGATTTTGGGAAGAATATCTCCAAATTTGTAGCAACCTCCAAAATCAATTTATCCCTCTTATTTATAATAAAACATGCTTATGTATTATCTCACTAAATAAAATCAATAAAACAAAATAAAAAACATACAAGATATTAAAACATTGCTCTAAATGCGCCTGTGAATTCAGATCATCCATATGATGATGAGAAATATGACAAATGACATATCAACATCGAATGAACTTGAATGAGCCCCAAAACTTGTGTTGATCTCATCAAAAGGTCATTTTAATGCTCTAATGATATATGGATCTTCTAAACCCATCCCATGTACAACTTTAATGGGTGAATAACCCATCTATGGGAACATACTAGAACATCAAGTGGTGATGAAGAGCTGACATCGAGGTGTCAAACCTCATCGTTGATGTTACTCTGGGGAAGATCGTCATGACATCCCTTGAGCAACTTTTATCTATTGAGTGCCGACCCTTTCACTTGTCTAAGGTGGAGAAGAAGTCCAATCGAGATCTTAAACCATCGCTAGTATGGAGCCCTAAGAGATCTCAATTTACGAGGGATGTCCGACAACCCAAGCTTGCAGGGAGTCATCGACAACTAGTGGCTATTGATAGTGCATCATATTGGAATTTTTCCGTTGATCTCTCTTCTACAACCGCAGGCCAAGGGCTCCTGATCTCTCTTCTACAACCTCCGCCCAAGGGCTTAGCTCTCCTTCAGATCTTGAGAGAAGAGCAAAGGCCATGCTTTCTTCATCCTTTGAACGCAAGTAGGTGGCGCAACCGACCACTGCTCCTTCCTCCATTTGGTTCTCTGAAGAAGAGGGTATCACATCGCAAATCACTGGAGAATACCTGCAACCGGCCGTGGATCTTCTCCTCCAGCGAGATTGCTGCAAGGATCTGGTGTCGTCTCCTCCTCTAGGCTCACAGTTCGAGGTGTTCTAGATCTCTTATGATCAGGTTTTTGGAGAAGAGAACACCTAGATCCGGCAAGAATCTCTGCCCTTGGAGGAACATCAGGGTTGCTGAATTTCTAGATCACCATTGTTGTTAGCTTTTGATCCAAACTCTAGGTATTCAATTCATGATTTCATTATTAGGTAGATTGTGAATGATCTAATCTAAACTCCAGAAGTTCCTTTTGTTAATCTGAGATCTAAACCTTCATTTTTGCAAGTTGTTATTTCAGTTTTAACAAAGATTTATAAATGTGTATTTGTTATAGATAATATCTGTCACAACCCGTATTTTCTAAATATATAAATATATTATAAGAGTAAGAGAAAACACACGTCATGATACCACGCCGTGCAGATGACAACTGCAGACGCTCAGACAGTTCTATCTTTACACTTTTCTTTATAAAAGATAAACATTGTGTTTAAAACAATAATTAAGTTTGAAGTTTTCAAACACCGTGTCCCTCGGTTTAGTGGATCATCTAGTCCACAACCAAGCAAGTATGAATATACTTAGCGGAAAAATATTTATTTCACTTTAAGTTGTGCTACATGAGCATGAGAACTTAACCCACATTCTAATGATATGCACCTTCTAAATTTAGTGTGAGTAGAAGAGAACTTTGGCGAGCTTCAAAATAGAGTGATAATAGTTTAAAAGAAATGTCTTGTATGAGGGAATATGTAGATCTGTATATAAAATATATGTCATGCAACCTAACATAAATCCTTCCCAAAGAGCATTTGTATTAACAGCAAGATAGCGGTAGTAGAATAAATAACAACTCACAGTCTATAACACATAAGAAAACATATTATGGACGCTAACAAACTGACACGAACCCATAGCATTAATAAAGCCAGAAAAGTTCAACAGACTATCTCTCAAAATGAGAGTAAAGAAAACAGCTACCGAAGGTCTAAAAGAACTGAACTTGGTCAGCTCAAACTGTTACTGGTCCAAATCTGAGGCATTCAAAAGAAAAGAATGTCTCAGTGTAAAGGCGCAAAAAGACAGCCTGCACATAGAGTAAAAAGAACTTAACAAGTTTGAGAGGGTTACCAACCAAACAAGAAGTAATTTGAGAAGCAACAACAATCAAAGTAAAGAAATTTAGTATCCAAGCAGGGAAAGACTTGCACAAAGTGCAGTCAGAGTTTTATATTAACATCCAAGTAGAAAAGGTGTCGGAATGGCTCAAGAAGTGAATCAATACCCCAACCATAAAACGGTACTATGGAGGTGGCTATCCTCCCAACAAAAAGCGTCAGACCAACACATCCAAGGAACAAAAGCACTATGGTGGTGGTTACGGTCCACACAACCAACAATCTACACTTCCAAGGAAGAAAACATGCACTAGGGTGGTGGCCACTTGTCCAACTCAACCAACAGTCCAAAACAACCAACTGAGTGTAGGGATTCACAACATCTTGACCAAACCAGTCACCACAGAAAACCCAAAAAATTCCAAGTACAAACCCCACGACAAATTCGTCGAGACCACCGTAAGGAAATTCGGCATGAACACTCGACGAATTAGTCAAAATGACTCAACGAATTTCCGATAACACTCGACGAATCTCACTCGACGAATGTCACTCGACGAATTTCACTAGACGAATTTCACTATCACTCGATGAATTCATCGCATATACTCGATGAATTCAAAGAACACTCGACGAATTCTATCTGATACTCGATGAATCCTCACTTAGCTACTCGACCGATTTCTGCTGAGCCACTCGGCGAATTCCTAGCACTTGGTGAATTACACGTGAACAAACAAATTCTGCTATATTAACCGAAATTTTGATAGTAAAATTTTATCTAAAAAATAATAAAGGAAGGAGAGAGTAAATTGAAGGGAAAAACATGGCAAGGGGGAATGGTCCACCACTTGCCTCAAACCTTCCGACCATCGGCCTCCCGAGTACTCCACGATAATGATTGGCCGAAGGAAAAACCTCAACAAGCTATTTCTGAAAGATTAGGACGAAAACTAGGTTTAGGGCCAAACACCCCCAACACCAAAAATCCACGAAATCTAAAATACTCACCGCACACACGAAGATCTCGGCGAGAGCTTTCCAAAACTATGCTCCCACAAGGATTTCGCACACTAGAACTCTCGCGGCGGCCGACGAAAACTCCACAAAAACGGCGACTTCTCTATGCTCGCGCGGCTCTGGTTCGGCTGAAACGGGAAGATGAAAGGTTTTAGAAACCTAATTTCTTAAATTGTCCTTTTTATATGAATTTTTTAAGTAACAAATATTTATTTAATAACTTCATTAAAGAGTTTTAAATCTTAAATTGACCATTTGGACTAAGACCAACTCCGTTTTCAACGAAATTTGCACCCTAGGCAAATATCGGTCATCTGAAACCAACAACGACGTCGAAATCAGAGTTCGACGAGCCAATTACGAGTTACAATTTAATTTACACAATTTATGACCACGAAACTTGACAATTTCGCATAAATTAATTATTTTAAATTTTCTAATCTCTGAAATCCTACACTCTGACAAGCACGGTTAATTTCGTGTTAACGTAACGCCCTTACATCATTGTTGTGCCAAAATTATTATTTAATTAAATTATTGAAAATTCAGGGGCGTTACAGCCACCCCTCCCCCCTAAAAGGAAGTTTCGTCTCGAAATTTGAAACACAACCAGAACTTATGAGACAAGAAGAACAAAACTAAGGCCTTATCGGGTAGGAAAACTTACCGAAGAAAACTAGGAGAAAAGACTCGGTTGAGATTCCTTCATGACAGACTCGATTTCCCAAGTCGCACCTATGACGTCCTGATTTTGCCAAAGAACTTTAACATAGGAATCGTCTTCCTCCGCAAAACTCTGTCCGGCGTCTCCAGAATACGAACAGGTTCTTCAATATATGAAAGATTGGGCTGCAACTGGAGTACTGAGACGAGAACATGATGGTCACAAGCCACACACTTTCGCAACTGGCTCACATGAAACACATCGTGAACGCCAGAGAAAGTAGTAGGCAAACTCAACTTATAAGCCGACACTCTGATGCGCTCAACAATCTAAAAAGGTCCCACATACCGGAGATCCAACTTGTGGTTACTTCCAAATCTCTTAACACATGGCATCAGAGAAACTTTCAAGAAAACAATGTCCTCAACTGCGAATTCCAGCTCAACCCTTCTCCGATTAGCATACTTCTCATAACGCTCTAAAGCTACGCGAAGCTTCTCGTGAATATGCGACACGACAATACTCATTTCTTCTAAAGCTTCTGGACCTAACAACGACCTCTCACCAACTTCAGCCCAAAATAGGGGAGTTCGACAACACCTCCCATATAAAGCCTCAAAGGGGGCCATCTGCAAACTTTCTTGATAACTATTATTATAAGCAAACTCCATAAGTCCAATACACTTTCCCAGGATCCACCATGGTCCAGAATATAGCATCTAATCATGTCTTCCAAGTTTTATTTACTCTTTCTGTTTTGACCATTTGTCTGCGGATGATAAGCGGTAGAGTACCTGAGTTCAGTGCCCAAAACTCCTTGCAAGCTCCACTAGAAATGAGACATACCTGGAATCCCGATCTGACACGATACTCACTGACACACCATGCAATCTGATGACCTAATTCAAATAAAGCTCTGTTATTTTCTCCATGGAATAGTCAATCATAAAAGGAACAAAGTGAGCACACTTTGTCAATCCGTCGACAATAACTCATATGACATCATGCCCTTGGGGAGATCTCGGCAAACCGGTAATGAAGCCCATAAAAATACTCTCCCACTTCCAACTTGGAATATCCAAAGGCAACAACTTACCTCCAGGTCTCTTATGATCTGCCTTGACACGCTGACATGTATAATATTTTGTTATGAACTTTGTTATATCGTTCTTCATACCTGACCACCAAACAAGCTGCTTCAGATATCGGCGCATCTTTGTAGAACCAGGATGATAGGCAAGGCTAGAACCATGCGCTTATCACAAATCTTTGCTCGAATATCCTCAATAACAGGAATACAATACCTGCCTCGATACTTCAAGGTATCCTTTTCATCAATTGAAAAATCTGGGAATTCCCCTTTTTTTAGTTCTATTCCGGAGGTGCTGCAAATCAGGATCTTCTTTTTGATATAGTCTTGTTAGAGAAATCCAAGAAGGCTCTTGTGCTTCCAAACTAGACGGCAATGCACTACCTCCAACGGATATATCCGTCAACAAAAACTCCTCCACCAAGGACTACACAGAAAGGTTGAAGACATGCGCGGTCTTTCTACTCAAGGCAACGACCACCACATTAGTCTTACCCGGATGATAAAGGATATCAACTTCATAATCCACAACATACTCCAACCATCTGCGCTGACGCAAATTTAACTCTTTCTGGGTGAAGACATACTTCAAGCTTTTATGCTCCGTAAAGATCTTACATGACACTCCATATAGCAGATGTCTCCACAACTTCAAGGCATAAATCATTGCTGCAAACTCTAAGTCATGCATAGGGTAATTCCTTTCATGAACTTTCAGTTGTCTTGATCCATACGTGATTACTTTTCCTTCTTGCATCAAAACATAACCGAGTCCAACATGAGATGCGTCCACATAAATGACATACTCTACTCCCTCGGTCAGTAAAGTCAGAATAGGAGCAGTGCACAAATGCTTCTTTAATTCCTGGAAAGCTTCCTCATAGGAATCACTCCAAGCAAACGATGCATTTTTCTAGGTAAGCTTTGTCAGAGGTGCCGACAACACTGAAAATCCTTGCACAAACCTTCTATAGTAACATGCCAACCCTAAGAAGCTCATTATCTCCTTAGGCATTGTAGACCTCTTCCAATCCAAAACAGTAGATATCTTTGCTGGGTCTACTGAAATTCCATCCTTACTCACAACATGAACCAGGAAAGACACTTGCGAAAGCCAAAATTTGCATTTACTCAACTTTGCATACAACTTGTACTCTCTCAGAGTAGTCAATACTAAGAGCAAATGCATAGCATGCTCCTCAACACTCCTAGAATATACCAAAACATCGTGGATGAAAACTACAACAAATTGGTCTAAAAAATCCTTGAACACTCGGTTCATCATATCCATAAACACTGAGGGCTCATTTGTCAAACCAAATGACATTACTAAGAACTCAAAATGTCCATAACGGGAACGAAAAGTAGTTCGAGGAACGTCCGACTCACGGATCCTCAACTGATGGTAGCCTGAACGAAGGTCGATCTTTGAAAATACAGTGCTTCCTCGCAACTGGTCAAACAAGTCATCAATTCGAGGCAACGAATATCTATTCTTGATAGTCACTTTGTTCAGCTCCTATAGTCTATACACAACCTCATTGATCCATCCTTTTGTTGGGTTTTCTAAACATCATATGTAGATAGCATATCACATATGCGCAGCCGAAATAACGAACAAGAACAACCCTAAACAGTTCAAGGAACTTGCGATTTCATGAATCAAGAAATAGGAAAGAATAGCAACACATTGCAGTACCTAAAGGGGATTGAGTCAATACTCAACCAAGTGTTGGGTTTTCTATACATCAAATGTAGAGAGCATATCACATATGCGCACCGGAAATAAAGAACAAGAACAACCCTAAACAGTTCAAAGAACTTGCGATTTCATGAATCAAGAAAAAGGAAAACAACGCATTGCAATATACCTGAAGGGGATTGAGTCAATACTCAACCAAGATGCTCCAAGATCTGATCCCGAAGACAAAATCTGAGTTCCAAGCACAGAAATCGATCAGCGCCTCTATGGAAGTCCACACGAGCGAAGGAGAACCCTAGCTTCTTGTCGAACAAGAACTAGGTCGGAGAAGAAGAGCCCTCAATATCTCCCACGAACTGCTAGGCCCGACCAGGGAGAGGCGCAGCGGCGTCGGGGTGCGGGGACGGCCGATCGGAACTCTTCCGTCGCACTTCCGAACTCTTCTGTCGCCCTCTCTAATTCGCAAAAGGAGATCGCTCACTAGGGTATATAATCACGTTCTATTTATACCCAAGCGAAAGAGAGGCTATCTGCACACCCACGACTTACATTGGAGTAAATAGAATTTGTCGAGTGAACATTTCACTGAAGAAATTCGTCGAGTAACAAACTGAATTCGTCGAGTAAAACAGAATTCGTCGAGTGAACCTTTCACTAAGAAATTCGTCGAGTAACAAATAATTCGTCGAGTGAACCATTCTGATACATTTTTTTTCTCTCTCTTTGAAAGAGAGAAGAAAGAGAAGAAAACTCTTTCTTTCTTTTCGATTCAACCTTGGGCGGACATTTTCGAAGAGTCCCGCGAGTAATTCTACTTTGAGGAATTACCCGTTATCCTATCGAAGGATAGAAGTAACGGACTCTTTCTCTTTCGAAATATCGAGGATTACTCCTCGGCCGCGTCCTCTGAAGGCTAAATGAAAAGATTGAAAAAGGGCTTTTTGTTGAAATTAAAATTGAAAGCTTTTTGAAAATATTGTTGCAACAATTTTTTGAGTAGTTGCAACAATTCTTTAAGAGCATTTTAAAACTTCTTTTACCTTGAGCTAGTTGCAACAACCAAAGAGGTGTTGCAACAAATTTTTTAGTGTTTTTAAAAGAGAGTTTTAAAAAGTGCTTTAGAGAGAAAGCTTTTGGGTTTATGTAATTATCCGGACTAAAATCAATAAAGGCAAGTGGATCTTATCGATAGTAGTATAGGATATTTCTTTTGAAATATCAAGGTCGTATTTTTCCAAGGTCGTATCGATTATTTCTACTTCTTAGGAACGCGCTATTATTTTATCGAAAAGAGTTTGAAATTGATTTTTATGATTTTATAGAAAAGTTAGTGACGAAAATGATAACTATCGCGGGCTTGGTGTGCGTTTAGCAAAAACCAAGAAAAGCGATGAAAAGAAAAAGAACGAAAACGTTGATTTAAAAAGTAGTTTTGCTTAGAATTTTTTAGGGTTTTATAAAACGATAATGATAACTACGGCGATAATACGCGATTGAGCGGGTAGCGGAATTAAGCAAAAAGCAATTATATTAAAAACAAAAGACGCACTAATTGAAAACGCACACACTCTACAGAATTAAAATGAAAGCTGTAAATTGCAGAAATTAAAGAAATGCGATCCCTACCCAAATAGGTAGAGGGGAAATAAATGCGTGAGCAAGTCCTATCCAAACGGATAGGCGGGAAATAAATGCGTGAGCAAGTCCTATCCAAACGGATAAGCGGGAAATAAATGCGTGAGCAAGTCCTATCCAAACGGATAGGCGGGAAATAAATGCGCGACGGAAATGGAAACTATTCGATTACAAAAAAGGCGCAAATTTTATACTCATACACACACCCACTCTACGTTAATGAAATCTAATTAAAATAAACAAATCTAAACTCATACACTCACACATACAACAATAATGAAACTAAGTTAAAAAGAAAAGAAAATCTACTCTCATACACACACACACACACTTATAAAAAAGCAAAAAGAAAGTAAAAGGAACAAATGAAAACAAAACAAAACAAAAAACTAATTAACCTCCTACACTCACACACACTAATATGAAATCATCTAAAAATTACAACAAAACTAAAAACAAGAAAATTACACTCATACACACACACACCCAAATTAAAATGACAACTTAACAAAAATTACAAAATTACATAAAACTAAAAATAAAAAGAAAAAGAACAAAAAGAGAACACACACACACTAAAACAAAGAGAGACAATAATTACAAAACAAGCTTAATTTATTTCCATCAAAAAAAGGGGTTACAAAACTAGAGAGAGAAAGTGCAAAATTACAAAAATTACAAAACACCAAAAATCAGCAAAATGGAACAAAACCTTAAGAGAAGCTCCCAAAATTTTGAACCCTTGCACTCAGCTGAATCTGGCTATTTATAGAAAAAAATTTGGAATTACACGCCCTCGGACACGGGCGTGTCTGAGGGCATGACATGGCTTGGGGTGCGAATAGCCAGAACAGCTGGATCCAGGCAGGTATCTGGAAGGCTTGACCGGCGACTTGGAAGTACACGGGCGTGTTCCAGGGAACACGGGCGTGTTCGATGTCGGCATTGTGCTGTCGGCTGCTGGGCGTGACGGGCGGCGTGTCCTTTGTTTTTCTGGAAGGAATTGAGGGTCACGGGCGTATCTGAAATGTCACGGCCGTGACTTTGATTTTTTGGATGAAATGCTTCAAGTGGCTGGAATCTGGGATGGATATCCAACACGGGCGTGACCATGGTACACGGCCTCAGTCACGGGCGTGATCGAGGGCGTGACTTGATGTTTGAGTTGGAAAAAGAACAGGGAAAAGAAAATGTTAGGGATTAGTGAACACGCCCTTGGACACGGGCGTGACCAAGGGCGTGACTTAGCAAAATTATAAAAACTTTACAAAATGAAAATAAAACTAAGTTAAAAACAAAAAATAACAAAAACAAACATTTTATTCATTAATTTACATATATTATTTAGAAATCTAATTAAAATTATACTAAAAATTATATAGAAAAATACGTATATTTACTATTCATCAAACACCCCCATACTTAAGCTTTTGCTATTCCAGAGCAAAAGTAAGGGATACCTATAAGACGTTTAATAAAATTTCTAATTTACTAAAGTTTTTATTAAATCAAAAGTAAGATCGAAATAAATTTAGGGTATTTAAAGAGGTAAGTCCAAAACTATGAAAGTAATTTAAAAAGAGCGAAAAATTTTTAGCGAGACTTCTAAAGTTAGCTAAATAGCGTCGATTATTGCAGTCTTTGGTACCTTTTAATTAGAATAGAATTATATAAAACTTTAACCTTTTTAAGAAAGTTTTTAAGAATAAATAAAGCCTACTAATTATGCTCTCTCAAACTTTTTTAAATTAAAATCTAGGTACAATTTTATTGGCTAAGGGGTAGGGGAAAAAAGGTAGCCTTGGCAAAAAGAAGAGTGCTTGGATTTAGGGGTGACGGATTTTATCCTCTCACCCCACCTTTTTGGTGGCCTTTGCTTTGATTCCCAGCGTTGGTTTACGCGGGAGAATTGAAATCATTTCTAAACTTAACCCAATGCCCGTGTTTACGGAATTATTAAATTTTTTATTCCCATTGACACGGGATTTCTTTTAACAATATTGGGTGCCTGTGTTTATGGAATCTCTTTATTCCCATTGACACAGGATTTCTTTTTAAAACTCCTACTTTTATTATTTTTATGCCAAGCTAAGGGGTGTTTATAAGGGGGGTTTCCAGAGAAATTCTAGATTAATAAAAAAAGATTTTTGAGAGCAAGTTTAGTAGATTAAAAACATTCCTAAAGTTTCACAAGTTTAGAGTTAGAATAATTGAATCTAAAGATTGTTTGCCAATATAATACAAAAAGGAATCTATTTAGGGTAAACCCGAGGTAGTGCTAAAAATTCTGTTCTCAAATTAAATTAAGATCGCAAGATTTTCTTTACTACTAAAAATTCCTCGATTTAAATTTTTCAAACTATGAAATAAACAAAATTGTTTTAGCAAATCAAAAATAATGAAAAACGCTTAAAGATAAAACTAACCTAGCCTTGGAAATAACAAAAAGCTAAGTAGGGGTTTTATTTTATTTTTGGATTTTTGATAAGTTTTTCATCATTTTTTTTGAAGTTTTTTAAGATATGATATATTTTTTTATTTTTGATTTTCTTTATAACAAAATGCATATATAAATACTAAAAAAAAGGAAGACAAAAATTAAGAAAAGTAAAAATACATACAAAATATTTTTGATTTTTTTTTTGTTTTTCTAAGAAATTTTTTTTTCATCATATATTTTTTTGATTTTTTAATTTTGTTAAAAATATGTACATTAATAGAAAAAAAAGGAAAAGAAAAGAAAAGAGAGAAGGAAAAACATTTTTGGTGTTATGACAAAATGAATTTTGTTATAACAAAATTTTAAGTACATTTTTCATCATTTTTTTGGATTTTGATTTATTATTATAAATAAGGATTTTTATATACAAATAAAAGACATAAACATAAAACATTTATATAAAATTTTTTTTTTGTGTGTTAAAGATTTTTTTGGATTTTTTCTAATATGGGAGGGGCAAAAATAATTACAAAAAGAGGGAAAACACGCCCCCATACTTAAAACCAACATTGTCCTCAATATTGAAGGTAAGTGTGAGGAACGTGAATATTTACAAAAAAAGGATGAAGATTTTAATTACAAAATAGAAAAAAATATATACAAGGATAGTTACAAAAAAAAAACTCCACGAATATATACAAAATTGTTTTTTTTTGGGTTGTTTTAGTTTTTCGAAATGTACAAAACATGAATACAAGAAGTAAAAAAACATATATTTTTTGGTATGATAAAAATAAATTTTTATCGTCTTTTTATGTTATTATTTATATTATATGTATTTTTTTTTTGTTTTGGTTTTAATTTTAAAATATGCATGTTTTAAAATATATCTAAATTTTAAGAAAGATAAAATAAGGTAAAATAAAGAAAAGGCTTTAAGATAAAAACCAAGGAAGAAAGAAGAGAAATAAAAAGGTAAAAGCAACGGGGTTTTCTCGTTTCGAAATATCGACAAAAATCCCTCTCGGGTCTGTCGAGTAATCCTAATTTGAGAAACTTCCTATTGTCTTATCTTAAAATTCCCAAAATTCTTTTTGATTTTTGTTTTAAAGTTTTTGCATTATTTTATTTTGTTTTATGTTTCTTTTTTGAAAAAGAATGATAATTTAAAATATGCATAATTATTAATAATTTTTTTTTTTCATTTTGTTTATTTATTTTTTATTTATTATTATTATTATTTTTGTTTAAGTTTTTTATTTTTTTTAATGAAAATTTATTTCATCATTTTTTTTGTTTTAAAAAAAAAGGGGCGTAATTGGATAAATATGGGGGTGCCTCCCACGAGCGCTTTGTTTACCGTCTCGTAGCTTGACGCGTTGGCGGGGTACGATCTTTTTAGAGGTGGGGGAGGGGTATGGAATTTAACTTCCCTCCCAGTTGATCCCCCGCGTGGTAGAGTTTTAGTCGGTGACCATTAACTTTTAAGTCGCCTTTTTCCGGGTGGGTGATAAGGACGGTCCCGTATGGCCAAACCTCTTTCACTTGAAAGGGGCCGGACCAACGGGATTTTAGTTTCCCTGGAAAAAGACGAAGACGTGAGTTATATAGGAGGACGAGATCGCCCGGCGCAAATGATTTTGGAAATTTAATTTTTCGGTCGTGGTAAAATTTCGAGCGTTCCTTATAAAATTTATTACTCTCGTAAGCGTTCGCACGCCATTCATCGAGTTCGTTTAATTGGAATTTCCGGTTTTCGGCGGTTAAATTATGATCGAGATTTAAGAGTTTTAACGCCCAAAAAGCGCGGTGCTCTAATTCTACGGGCAAATGGCACGCCTTGCCGTAGACTAATCGATACGGCGTACAACCGATTGCGGTCTTGTACGCCGTACGATATGCCCACAGCGCGTCGTCTAATTTAAGTGCCCAATCCTTCCTATTAGTTGAAACGGTTTTTTCTAATATGCGTTTGATTTCCCAATTTACTACCTCCACTTGGCCGCTCGTTTGGGGGTGATAGGCGGTGGCGAGCTTATGCGTGACGCCATATTTGGTTAATATTTTTGCAAACTGGGCGTTGCAAAAGTGCGTACCCCTATCACTAACTATCGCACGGGGCGTACCGAAGCGAGAAAATAATTTTTTAAGAAAGTTGACGACGACTCTCGCATCGTTGGTGGGGAGAGCTTGCGCTTCCGCCCACCTAGATACGTAGTCGACCGCCACTAAAATGTAGCGATTATTATATGAAGGAGGTAGGGGGCCTACGAAATCTATCCCCCATAAATCGAAAATCTCGCATTCTAAATAAAAATTTTGGGGCATCTCGTCTCGACGAGAGATGTTACCCGACCGTTGACAGCTATCGCATGCGCTCACAAAAGTGTGAGCGTCTTTGAAGAGAGCGGGCCAATAAAAGCCCGCCTCCAGCGCCTTCTGCGCGGTCCGGTTGGCTTGATAATGCCCCCCGGCCGGCCCTTCGTGGCAGTGCCGCAAAATTTGCGCACCCTCCTCGTTCGAAACGCATCTTCGCACGACTTGGTCCGCGCAGACGCGAAATAAGAAAGGGTCCTCCCAAAAGTAATTTTTCAAATCAGAAAAGAATTTCTTCTTTTGCTGTTTTGAAAAATCTTTCGGGAGCACCCGCGCAACTAAATAGTTGGCGTAGTCTGCGAACCAAGGCGAGGGAGAAGTTTTTAAATTATTTAAAGCTAAAAGACGCTCCTCGGGAAATCGATCATCGATTTCCGGTTCGAAGAGCGCTTCCGCGATTGGGTGTTCTAAACGAGAAAGGTGGTCGACCGCTAAATTTTCGGCCCCCTTCTTATCGCGGATCTCTAAATCAAATTCTTGTAATAGGAGGATCCATCGAAGAAGACGGGGCTTAGCGTCCATTTTTTCTAATAAATATTTTAGGGCGGAGTGGTCGGTAAATACTATAATTTTTGAAAGCGTGACGTAGGGCCTAAACTTATCTATGGCGAAGACGACGACAAAGAGTTCCTTTTCCGTTGTCGTGTAATTAGCCTGTGCGGCCGTGAGCGTGCGGGACGCGTAGTAGATAGGATGAAAATATTTATTAACGCGTTGGCCTAATACGGCCCCTACCGCTATATCACTCGCGTCGCACATAATCTCAAACGGAAGGGTCCAATCGGGCGCCACCAGAATGGGAGAATGGATAAATTTATTTTTTATGGCATTGAATGCCTCTACGCACGCGTTATCAAAAATAAATAGAGATTTCTTCTCCAGGAGGTGGGTTAGCGGTTTTGTTATTTTGGAAAAGTTTTGAATAAACCGCCTATAGAAACCCGCGTGGCCAAGAAAACTACGGATTGATTTTATATTTGAGGGCGCGGGGAGTTTTTCAATTATTTCGACCTTGGCCTTGTCGACCTCCATCCCTCTTTCAGAAATTTTGTGCCCGAGAACTAAGCCTTCTCGAACCATAAAATTACACTTTTCCCAGTTTAAAACCAGGTTCGTGTCTTCGCATCGTTGGAGGACTCGATCTAAATTTTGGAGGCAGTTTTGGAAGGAGCTTCCAAAAACTGAGAAGTCATCCATAAAGACTTCCATAATATCCTCTATGAGCTCTCCAAAGATCGCCATCATACATCGTTGAAATGTAGCTGGCGCGTTGCAGAGGCCGAATGGCATCCTTCGGTACGCGAAGGTACCGAAGGGGCACGTAAAGGTTGTTTTCTCCTGGTCTTCGGGGGAGATAGGAATTTGTAAAAATCCCGATAGACCATCGAGAAAACAATAATAAGGATGACCCGATAGTCGCTCCAAAATTTGATCGATAAACGGTAACGGAAAGTGGTCTTTGCTGGTGGCATCATTTAATTTTCGGTAATCGATGCACACCCTCCAACCCGTAACAGTACGAGTTGGAATTAATTCGTTATATTGATTTGCCACTACCGTTATACCGCCCTTTTTAGGCACGACATGAATGAGACTAACCCACGTGCTGTCGGATATAGGGTAGATAATCCCCGCATCCATTAATTTTATTACTTCAGCCTTAACGACCTCCCGCATATTTGGGTTTAATCGTCGCTGAGGCTGGATGGTTTTGCGGGAATTATCTTCTAAGAAGATTTTGTGCGTGCAAAAAGAGGGATTTATCCCCCTAATATCGGAAATCTGCCATGCAATTGCATGGCGATGCGTGGACAAAACTTTAACTAATTCGGAGGTTTCCGAATCAGATAAAGAAGACGAAATAATAACCGGGAGTTTTAAGTCCGCGGCGAGAAAAGCGTATTTTAAATGGTCGGGGAGTGGCTTAAGCTCCAAGACCGGGGGTTCTTCGTAAGAAGTTGTTATTTTTAAACTTTTAGAATTAAAAGATTCGAAAGGCGAATCTGGCGGTAGCTCGTCCAAAGGGGCGAGGTCCGCCAAATCCGGTTCGTCTAAATTTAAAGCGAGTAATTCATATAGCGAAGAACACTCATCCTCGAACGCGGATTCTAAGTGAAAGCAAGAATCATCGTTCGATAAAGAATTTCGCATTGAGGGATTAATAAGAAGGGTAACTTCGTCGTCCCCTACCCGAAGGAGGAGGCGACCGTTACTCACATCAATTAATGCGCGGGAGGTCGCGAGGAAAGGGCGACCGAGGATAATTGGTACCTCGGCGTCCTCCTCGATGTCGAGGATGACGAAGTCTACCGGGAAGATAAACTTATCAACCTTGACCAGAACGTCCTCCACTACCCCGATAGGATATTTTATCGAGCGATCCGCGAGTTGGATGCTCATTTTCGTTGGGGTGGGAACTCCCAAATCGAGTTTTTTAAAGAGGGAGAAGGGCATCAAATTGATGCTCGCTCCCAGGTCCGCTAGGGCGTACTTTATTAATAAATTGCAGAATAGGCACGGGATGGAAAACCTTCCCGGGTCGTTTAGTTTTGGCGGCAATTTATTAAGTAGGACCACTGAGCATTCCGCATTTAAGGAAACACGCGAAATACCCTCGAGCTTCTTTTTATTAGAAAGGAGCTCCTTAAGGTATTTCGCGTATTTCGGCATCTGAGAGAGTGCCTCGCAGAAGGGGACGTTAATTTGAATTTGTTTAAAAATTTGTAAAAACTTTTTGTAATGTTCGTCCTCCTTCTCTTTATTAAGTTTTGCGGGGTACGGAATTTACGGGCTCGAGACGCCCGACGCTAATGATTTTTCCGTATCTAATAAAATAAAAGACGAGGGTGCAGGGGTCGGAGGCGAAACAGTTACCTGATGCTCAACCCGCAATGGGGAGTCGACCTCCTTGCCGCTGCGTAAGGTAATGGCGTGGGCATTTTCACGCGGGTTCTGCTCCGAGTTCCCAGGTAGTGCTCCAAGTCGCCGCTCGGAGACCATTTTTGCAAGCTGTCCAACCTGCATTTCTAAATTTTTTAGCGATCCGGTTATATTCCAGATATTTGCGTCGTTGGAAGCCATGTATTTTGCAAAAATCTCCTCGAGCGGAGAAGGTTTTGGAGAAGGAGGCGCAAAACCCTGCTGAAATCCTTGGGGATATCCATGCGGAAATCCTTGCGGGATCGCAGGTGGAGGGCATTGCGCATTATTAGGGTTACTCCAGGAGAAGTTCGGGTGGCTCCTCCAACCCGGGTTATAGTTATTACTATATGGGTTGAAGGGCGCCCGCACTTGATTGCCCACGTAATCCACCGATTCCTCGCTTAAATTATTGTTATTATTAATATTATTATTAAGATTATTATTATTAAGATTATTAAAATTATTATTATTATTATTTGGATTATTAAAATTATTATTATTATTATTATTATTATTATTAGGATTATTAGCCCAAGCGGGAGTGGAGGAGGAAGCAGTCATCTCCGCCACTTGCTTACTTAGCCGCTCTACCTGCGAGGCTAAATGAGTAGTGGCATCCACTTCGAAAATACCAGCCGGTTTAGGAGGACGCGACCTTGGCACATTCCATTGGTACGCGTTCATGGCCATTTCTTCGATCAGAGCTTGAGCGGCCTCCGGGGTTTTGCTGTTTAACGTTCCCCCGGCGGCTGCGTCGATCATCTGTCTCGTTGAGAAATTCAAGCCGTTATAGAACGTTTGTACCTGAAGCCAAGTTGGTAGCGCGTGATGAGGACACCTACGCAAATATTCTTTAAAACATTCCCAAGTCTCGTAGAGAGACTCGGAATCGAATTGAATGAAGGATGCGATATCGGTGCGTAATTTAGCGGTTTTTGACGGAGGAAAATATTTAGTTAGAAAATTCTCCATCAATTCGGCCCACGTGGTTATGGACCCTCTCGGAAGAGAAGTCAACCACGATTTCGCCTTTGTCCGCAGGGAAAAGGGAAATAAGCGCAAGCGAATGGCGTCATCGCTGACGCCATTAATCTTAAAGGTGTCGCAAATTTCTAAAAAATTATTAAGGTGTTGGTTTGGGTCCTCATCTGGCAAACCGTCGAACTGAATCGACTGTTGTACCATTTGAATTATACTGGATTTGATTTCGAAATTATTATTAGCTACCGCGGGGCGGGTGACGCTCGATCCTGTATCCTCTAAATTTGGCCTAGCATAATAGGTCATGGTCCTCGGTGGGGCCGCATTTAGATTAGGATCGCCCATCACGCCTATATGTATATCGCCGACGGATTCTTCGGGAGCTATTTGTAGATTTTGATTACGAGATCGGCGGCGCTCGAGAAGCGTGCGCTCAATTTCGGGATCAAAAGGTAAAATTGGATTATCCGAAGATTCTCCTCGGGTCATACACTATTCTTTAATTAAATTTTTTTGGAAGAAAGAGTTTTCTTGTTTTTCTTTTTATAGATTTTATTTTTTTATTTTTGATGTTTTTGTTATAGAAATATTTTTACAAAGATGAAAAAGAAAGGAAAATAAGTAAAAGAAAATAATATATTTTTTTGGGTTTTTCTTTACTTAAGTAAAATATATAAATATATATTTTTTGTGGTTTGATTTTTGTGGGGCTTTTATATGAAAATATATGTAGCTATATTCGTAAATATATGTAAAAAAGGAAAATCGAAAAATATATGTATATAATTTTTTTTTTGATTTTTCTTTACCTAGATAGTATATTTTTTTAGTTTTTGGTTTTTTAGATAGAAAAAGAGATGAAATATAAGATAAAATTAATAGCGTTTCCTATTTCAAAATAACGATACAAGTCCCCGGCAACGGCGACAAAAACTTGATACGTTTTTTTTTCTCTCTCTTTGAAAGAGAGAAGAAAGAGAAGAAAGCTCTTTCTTTCTTTTCGATTCAACCTTGGGCGGACGTTTTCGAAGAGTCCCGCGAGTAATTCTACTTTGAGGAATTACCCGTTATCCTATTGAAGGATAGAAGTAACAGACTCTTTCTCTTTCGAAATATCGAGGATTACTCCTCGGCCGCGTCCTCTGAAGGCTAAATGAAAAGATTGAAAAAGGGCTTTTTGTTGAAATTAAAATTGAAAGCTTTTTGAAAATATTGTTGCAACAATTTTTTGAGTAGTTGCAACAATTCTTTAAGAGCGTTTTAAAACTCCTTTTACCTTGAGCTAGTTGCAACAACCAAAGAGGTGTTGCAACAAATTTTTTAGTGTTTTTAAAAGAGAGTTTTAAAAAGTGCTTTAGAGAGAAAGCTTTTGGGTTTATGTAATTATCCGGACTAAAATCAATAAAGGCAAGTGGACCTTATCGATAGTAGTATAGGATATTTCTTTTAAAATATCAAGGTCGTATTTTTCCAAGGTCGTATCGATTATTTCTACTTCTTAGGAACGCGCTATTATTTTATCGAAAAGAGTTTGAAATTGATTTTTATGATTTTATAGAAAAGTTATTGACGAAAATGATAACTATCGCGGGCTTGGTGTGCGTTTAGCAAAAACCAAGAAAAGCGATGAAAAGAAAAAGAACGAAAACGTTGATTTAAAAAGTAGTTTTGCTTAGAATTTTTTAGGGTTTTATAAAACGATAATGATAACTACGGCGATAATAAGCGATTGAGCGGGTAGCGGAATTAAGCAAAAAGCAATTATATTAAAAACAAAAGACGCACTAATTGAAAACGCACACACTCTACAGAATTAAAATGAAAGCTGTAAATTGCAGAAATTAAAGAAATGCGATCCCTACCCAAATAGGTAGAGGGGAAATAAATGCGTGAGCAAGTCCTATCCAAATGGATAGGCGGGAAATAAATGCGTGAGCAAGTCCTATCCAAACGGATAGGCGGGAAATAAATGCGTGAGCAAGTCCTATCCAAACGGATAGGCGGGAAATAAATGCGTGACGGAAATGGAAACTATTCGATTACAAAAAAGGCGCAAACTTTATACTCATACACACACCCACTCTACGTTAATGAAATCTAATTAAAATAAAACAAATCTAAACTCATACACTCACGCACACAACAATAATGAAACTAAGTTAAAAAGAAAAGAAAATCTACTCTCATACACACACACACTTACAAAAAAGCAAAAAGAAAGTAAAAAGAACAAATGAAAACAAAACAAAACAAAAAACTAATTAACCTCCTACACTCACACACACTAATATGAAATCATCTAAAAATTACAACAAAACTAAAAACAAGAAAATTACACTCATACACACACACACACCCAAATTAAAATGACAACTTAACAAAAATTGCAAAATTACATAAAACTAAAAATAAAAAGAAAAAGAACAAAAAGAGAACACACACACACTAAAACAAAGAGAGACAATAAATACAAAACAAGCTTAATTTATTTCCATAAAAAAAAGGGGTTACAAAACTAGAGAGAGAAAGTGCAAAATTACAAAAATTACAAAACACCAAAAATCAGCAAAATGGAACAAAACCTTAAGAGAAGCTCCCAAAATTTTGAACCCTTGCACTCAGCTGAATCTGGCTATTTATAGAAAAAATTTTGGAATTACACGCCCTCGGACACGAGCGTGTCTGAGGGCGTGACATGGCTTGGGGTGCGAATAGCCAGAACAGTTGGATCCAGGCAGGTATCCGGAAGGCTTGACCGACGACTTGGAAGTACACGGGCGTGTTCCAGGGAACACGAGCGTGTTCGATGTCCGCATTGTGCTGTCGGCTGCTGGGCGTGACGGGCGGAGTGTCCTTTGTTTTTCTGGAAGGAATTGAGGGTCACGGGCGTGTCTGAAATGTCACGGCCGTGACTTTGATTTTTTGGATGAAATGCTTCAAGTGGCTGGAATCTGGGATGGATATCCAACACGGGCGTGACCATGGTACACGACCTCGGTCACGGGCGTGACTGAGGGCGTGACTTGATGTTTGAGTTGGAAAAAGAACAGGGAAAAGAAAATGTTAGGGATTAGTGAACACGCCCTTGGACACGGGCGTGACCAAGGGCGTGACTTAACAAAATTACAAAAACTTTACAAAATGAAAATAAAACTAAGTTAAAAACAAAAAATAACAAAAACAAACATTTTATTCATTAATTTACATATATTATTTAGAAATCTAATTAAAATTATACTAAAAATTATATAGAAAAATGCGTATATTTACTATTCATCACCTTCACTTGAAGAAATTCGCCAAATCATGAATTCGTCGGGTTCGTCGAGTCAACATGGATTCGTCGAGTCATCATGGATTCGTCGAGTCAATATGGATTCGAACATTCGACGAACTGATGTAAGAGTCGTCGAGATATTCTCGACGACTCGTCTCGAAAACTTGCCAACACGCTCCATACAATATTCACAATACCCGTGGAGCATTCAGTTGACTCGACCCAACTCCAATAATTCATAGGGTTGGTCCTTCACTCATATCCAATATGAGTAAGGCCAACACAATTCTTCCTCCAACTTCTCCAAATACTCTTGTGTGTGACCCCATAGGCTCATATTGCGTTGGCTGTGAGACCAAATGCTTGATTACATCTAGATCACCTTGGAAACACCAACAATCTCCCACTTGATCTTGAACGTATCAAACAAAAGTCTCACAAATAATGAGCGGTATCTAGCAATACATCATTTCTACCCATGCAATAAGAGTTCATAACTCAACAAGCCTGTCTTGACCAATGTATCTGTGTTGTAATGTCCCTTTGTCCCTTACATCCTGATAGAACTAGAGGCATGGTCCATGTCACCCTCATAATTGTTCAGTTATAGTTTCCTGATCTAGAATAGACTGTCTGAAATTGGTGAGCTCAATATCATATATTGACTCAACCAAGCATGGCCATGCATTTCTCAGTCTCATTCCATCAAGGGGCCCATGGATGTAACTCCTGTCATATAGGAGGACAAATTCCATTTCTGTCCACACACAAACACCCAAATGATTCGTAACATACCCAATAACCATCCTTTCTCAAGGAAGACTTTAGGTGGCATCAAAGTACACTCTTCCTCACTTGATGAATGCTGTGACTTTAGGTCAAAGAACTACAAACACCATTGTCAGTTGAGACCAACTTATGACACATTCATATAACAATCCACAAAGTAGTCTCAAGGTGGGTCTGTCCAGTACAACTTGTTCACTAATAAGTACCCATGTGATGACTTGATATCATAATATCATGACCTGTGAGAACCCGTCATCAGTCAACGCACATGCTAGTCTTAATGTATCATCATCTCCCTTTAACTTCTAAGATGATACGCCGACTAGGGACCTTTTAAGAATGAAGCTTCTAATTCAACATAGGCCCTCACATTCAAGTCACACACTTGAATTCTTATGGAAACAAACATTCTAAGGGCATTTATTATGCTAATTAATCTATCATATAGAAGCAGTTGACATAATAATAAGAACATGCCATAAATGTAAAATAAAATATAAAAGGCACTCTATTCATCACATCAATAAACATCAACCGACAAATAGATGAATTAATCCACAAGACTCCCACTAGAGATGATCATTCAGGTATCTAATACCCATTGATCTAGTATGACCATCATGCTTTCTCTGTGCAAGAGGCTTCGTCAGTGGATCCAAAATATTATCTTCAATCGGTACTCTGTATATGCTCACATCTCCTCGATCGATAATCTCTCGTATAAGATGAAACCGCCGAACTATGTGCTTGGAGCGCTGATGAGATTTAGGTTCCTTAGATTGTGCAATAGCACTATTGTTGTCACAGTAGAGAACTACGTGATCAATAATGCTAGGAACTACACCAAGCTCGCTGATGAATTTCCTAATCCACACAGCCTCCTTCGCCGCATTTGCAGCAATGATATACTCGGCCTTAGTCGTATAATCAACAACTGTCTCTTGCTTGGAACTCTTCCAGCTTACAACTCCTCCATTTAGGCAAAATACAAAACCTGATTGGGACTTTGAATCATCCCTATCAATCTGGAAGCTAGCATCCGTGTAACCCTTTACAACAAGCTCTTCCTCTCCAACAAACACCAAGAATACATCCTTCGTCCTTCTCAAGTACTTTAGGATATTCTTGACATCTATCTAGTGACCATCACCAGGATTAGACTGATACCTGCTCGTCATGCTCAAAGCATATGAGACATCAAGTTGAGTGCACAACATTGCATACATGATTGTTCCAATTGCCGAAGCATATGGAATCAAATTCATGCGGTCCTTATCTTCCAAAGATTTAGGACACTGGTCCTTAGAGAGACTCACACCATGTGACATGGGTAAGAATCCCTTCTTGGACTCAAGCATGTTGAACCATTTCAGCACCTTCTCAATGTATGTACTCTGGGTCAAACCTAGCAACTTCTTCGATATATCTATATAGATCTTAATACCAAGTATACAAGTTGCTTCACCCAAGTCCTTCATAGAAAAGCAGTCCCCTAGTCTGTTCTTAACAGCTTGCAGGGTCAGAATGTCATTCGTGATCAGCAGTATGTCATCCACATACAATATCAGGAAAATGACAATGCTCTCACTAATCCTCTTGTAAACATAAGGCTCATCCTTGTTCTTGATGAAACCAAACTCTTTGATTTTCTCATTAAAATGCAGATTCCAACTTCGAGAAGCTTGTTTCAATCCATAAATGGATCGATTCAACTTGCATATTTTAGTGGCTTCACTTGGAGATACAAAACCCTCGGGTTGTGTCATATACACTTCCTCAAGATGGTTTCCATTAAGGAAAGCCGTTTTGACATCCATTTGCCAGATCTCATGGTCATAATACGCAACAATATCAAGTAGAATTCTAATGGACTTGACCATGACAACAGGGGAAAAAGTCTCATCATAGTCAACACTATGAATTTTCCTGAAACCTTTAGCCACCAGCCGGCCTTTGAATGTCTGTACATTCCCATCCATTCGGTCTTCTTTTTGAAGACCCATTTGCACCCTATGGGTTTTACCCCTTCAGGTGGTTCCACCAAGGTCCAAACTTGGTTTGTATACATGGAGTCCATTTCATATTTCATGGCCTCAAGCCACTTCTCGGAGTCAGGTCCATTCATAGCCTCTTGGTAGGTTGCAGGCTCATCATCATGATCCATAAGCAACACATTACCTATTTGAGACACGAGAAATTCATATCTCTCAGGCTCAAATCTTGGTCTACCAGATCTACGTAAGACTTGTGTTTCTTGAGCAGGCTCTCTAGCTACAACTACTTGTAGTCCTTGCTCAGGTTTCAATCTTGGTTCACTTACAGTTTGTGGTTTTTGAACTTCTTCAAGTTCTACCTTTGTAGTGTTTCTGGATAAGAACTCTTTCTCCAAAAAGATGTCTATCCTTGCAACAAACACTTTGCCCTCAGACGGCAGGTAGAAGTAGTACCCTTTGGTCTCCCTAGGATACCCCACTAGATAACATTTATCCGATTTGGGTTCCAGCTTATCAGGCATTTGGCGTCGCACGTATGCCTCACCGCCCCAAATCTTAATGAAAGACATACTAGGGCGCTTCCCAGTCCATATCTCATATGATGTCTTTTGAACCGTTTTCGTTGAAGCGCGATTTAAAGTGAAAGCAGCAGTCTCTAGAGCAAATCCCCAAAAGGAAATGGGCAAATCTGCATGACTCGTCATTGACCGTACCATATCCAACAAAGTACAATTCCTCCTCTCAGACACACCATTATGTTGTGGTGTTTCGGGCGGAGTGAGCTGTGATATAATACCACACTCTCTCAGATGATCACGAAACTCATGACTCAGATATTCGCCACCTCGATCAAATCAGAGTGCTTTTATCCTTTTTCCCAGTTGGTTCTCTACTTCATTCTTAAACTCTTTGAACTTTTCAAAGGTTTTGGATTTGTTCTTCATAAGAAACACGTATCCGTATCTACTGAAATCATCAGTGAATGTAACGAAGTAGTAGAACCCACCTCTAGCCATAGAACTCATGGGTCCACATACATCACTATGTATTACCCCTAAGAGATCACCAACCCTCTCACTACAACTACTGAAGGGGGCTTTCGTCATCTTGCCTAATAAATATGACTCGCATCTCTCAAATGATTCATAATCGAATGAGTCCAACATTCCATCTTTATAGAGCTTGGATATGTGTTTCTCATTTATATGGCCTAGACGACAATCCCAAAGATACGAAGGATTCGAGTCATTAGTTTTTATTCTTTTAGTATTTTTCTATGTTATAGATTGACTGATCTAAGTTCAAAACATATAAGCCATTAAACAGTTGGGCTACACCATAACAAACATCATTCATAAATATAGAACAACTATTGTTCTTAATAATGAAAGTAAATCCTCTCATGTCTAAACATGACACAAATATAATGTTTCGAGTTATGGTAACAAAATAATAATTATCTAATTCTATTACATGCCCTGTGGGCAAAGAAAGGCGATATACTCCTACGACAATGGCAGCAACTCTTGCTCCATTTCCAGCACGCAGGTCTATCTCTCCTTTACCCAACAGTCTTTCCTTCCCAGTTCCTGCACATTTGTACAAATGTGAGAACCGCATCTGGTATCCAATACCCAAGATGAAGGAGCAGAAATGTTTATTTCTATAACAAATATACCTGAAGTGGAAGTCACACTTGCTTTTTTCTATTGCAGATCTTCAAGATAGAGGGGACAATTCCTCCTCCAATGCCCTGGATTACTGCAATGGTGGCACTTCCCTTCCTTCGCCAAGCCTTTGTTCTTCAGTGCCGAGGACTTGGGATCAAGATATGACTTAGGTCCTGCCTTAGTCTTCTTGAATCCCTTGGTCTTTCCCTTGCCTTTATGCACCATCAATATGAGGCTAGCAGGCTTGACCTTCTTCATATTGATTTCAGCAGTTCTTAACATGCCTAGGAGCTCGGGCAGTGTCTTGTCAATTCAATTTATATTGTAATTCAAGACAAACTCCTCGTAATTGTCCGACAACGATTGCAGGATCAGATCAGTGGCCAACTCTTGGCTCAAAGGAAACCCCAGTCTTTCAAGGTTCTCTATATACCCAATCATCTTGAGTACGTGAGTCCCTACTGGGTTTCGAGCTCTCATCTTACACTGAAATAAAGCCCTGGATATGTCAAACCTTTCTTTGTGAGCTTGCCCTTGAAACATTTCTTCAGGTGCTCGACCATCTCGTAATAACTCATGTTCTCGTGTTGATTTTGAAGCTCAGAGTTCATGGTTGCGAGCATAAGGCATTCAACATCCAAGGAGTCATCTCCATACTTCTTGTAAGCATCTTTATCTACACGTTGTGCAGTAGCGGCTGGCTCTTGGGGGGATCTTCTTCCAGAACATAGAGCTTATGCTCTTGATGCAGCACGCCCAGGGCCGACCCACCCTGGCTCGGCCAGAAGGAACACGTTCCATTCGCACTGCCGGGCTGCAGCCCAAGCACCCCAACCTGTCTCCGGCCCCACCACAGAGCCGTTAGGTTGTTGAGGCCAGGGCTCGATCCCCCGACCTCCTTGATAAAGAGTCTTTAGGCAGACTCTCATCCCCCGACCTCCTTGATAAAGAGTCTTCAGGCAGTGCGACTGGAACGTGTTCCTTCTGGCCGAGCTAGGGTGGGTCGGCCCTGGGCGTGCTGCATCAAAAAAAGTGCACTTTTTGATGCAGGACGCCGGGGCCCCGACCGCACCCCGTGGCATCACACCAGCTAGCGGACCACGACCAAGCACGCCTGCCAGAAAGACTGCAGTCCAGACACCCCAACCCCTCTCCGCGCCTGTTCTCAGCGCGGCGGGTTGTTGAGGCTAGGGATCGATCCCCAGACCTCCTTGATAAGAACCTCTCCTAACAGGCCTTATCACCAACTGACGGGTTGGGTGTCTGGACTGCAGTCCTTCTGGCAGGCGTGCTTGGTCGTGGTCTGTTAACTGGTGTGATGCCACGGGGTGCAGTCGGGGACCCGACGTCCTGCATCAGCTCTTACCTGAGAATAATTCTCAGGTTCCTGAACCAGTCTAGGAAATTTGTCCCATTTAGCTTGTCCTTCTCAAGGATCGCCCTTAGGGACAAGGTGGAGTGAGAACCACTTGCCATGTATATTCTACAAGGAATTTTGCAAAGTATACTTTTAGTACTATATTTTAAAATACATTTTATTTTAATAAAGACTTTTATTAAAAGGGCTCCCACTATTTTAATCAAGTCGATAACCCTTAATATCGATTCAGAGAGTTTATGCGAGCTACTCTCTTAGTGGACAAGATCCGTATTTCACCAACACAATGATTCCGCTTTGGCGTTCCTCTCATAATGCGGTTATTTAGGTAGACAACACTTGTCAATTGCATCACTATGCAACTCTTGTATGATTGGTGAATAACTATTTATTCATATCCATCATATGGAGCATGCCAACCATATGCCTCTAGGCACTCAACCTTTGAGGTCACCTAGTTAAGATAGACCCGATGTCGACAGTGGGATATCACAATTATCTGCTCGCACCCTTACCAAGATAGATTAATGCACCTTGCTTTGTCAAGCCCACACTTCATCGATCGAGGAAGGAAGAGTGTCATCCACCGAAAGGCATCTGTACACTTAATATTGAAAAGGAATTTTAAGATATAATCGATGAACATTTCATCGTGATTAACATTTAATCACAGTGCACATTCACAAAATAGAAATAGAACATTCGCAAACCAAATGCATCCCCTATGTGCACAAAATAAAATTATCAACTCTTTTGATAAGAGGGGCTAAATCTGAACACTTAGAACACTTCTAAATCTCCAGATTTACATGCATTGAACACATGCAAAACAACTCTACTTATGCAGTAGACAAGCTCGTCTCTCAATGTCAGATTCAAAATCTAAGACATTTGATTTCACAAATCATTTTGAGGGATGATTACTGCAAAGAAGAAACAATTTCTGAAACAATGAAATCACAACGCAATCACATACGTTCCTGGCGGGTTTCCAAAGGGCCGCGCCCCTGGCGGGGTCTTAGAACGCTTTAGAACTGATGCTCCAGGAAGAAATCTACACATTTAGAATGCTTCTAAATTTCTAGATTTGCACGCACGGGATCACTAACCTAGCTCTGATACCACTGTTAGGTTTTCTAAACATCATATGTAGATAGCATATCACATATGCGCAGCGGAAATAACGAACAAGAACAACCCTAAATAGTTCAAGGAACTTGCAATTTCATGAATCAAGAAATAGGAAAGAATAGCAACACATTGCAGTACCTAAAGGGGATTGAGTCAATACTCAACCAAGGTGCTCCACAACTGAAATCCTGAAGAACGGTCATTGAGTCCCAAGCGCAGAAATCAATCGGCACCTCTACGGTTGTCCACACGAGCGTTAAAGAATCCTAGCTTCTTGTCGCACAAGAACTAGGTCGGAGAAGAAGAGCCCTCTACGTCTCCCACGGACTGCTAGGTTCGAGAACAGGGAGAGGCAGTGGCGGCGGGATCGACCGGTCAAAACTCTTCCGTCAGAAACTTTCGCGGAACCCTTCCGTCTCTCTCAGAATCATAAAAGAAAATGTTCACACTTAGGGCATAAAATCGGGATCTATTTATACCCCTGCGAGAGAGAAAAGTTATCTGTACACCCACAATCAGAAATGGGGTAAATAGAATTCGTCGAGTGATTATGATTTCGTCGAGTAATCATAAATTCGTTGAGTCATGAATTCGTCGGGTTCGTCGAGTAATCATGAATTCGTCAAGTCATGAATTCTTCGGGTTCGTCGACTAATCATGAATTCGTGGAATCAACATGGATTCGTCGAGTGATTATGGTTCGTTCAATCGACGAACTGATGTAAGAGTCGTCGAGACATTCTCGACGACTCATCTTGAAAACTTGCCAACACGCTCCATACAATATTCACAATACCTGTGGAGCATTCAGTTGACTCGACCCAACTTCAATAAGTCATAGGATTGGTCCTTCACTTATATCCAATATGAGTAAGGCCAACACAATTCTTCCTCCAACTTCTCCAAACACTCTTGTGTGTGACCCCATAGGCTCATATTGCGTTAGCAGTGAGACCAAATGCTTGACTACTTCCAGATCACCTTGGAAACACCAACACCTTTTTCTTCACGAATAGAACTGGAGCACCCCAGGGCGAAGAACTAGGCCTAATAAAACCACATTGTAATAAATCATCCAACTGAGTACGCAAATCTTCCAACTCGCGCGGAGCCATACGGTAAGGGGCCCTCACAATAGGACGAGTACCCGGTTCAAGATCTATAACAAACTCTACATCTCTCTCAGGAGGGAGACCATGAATACTGACATGAAAAACATCAGAAAACTCATGCACCATGGAAATATCCTTGATACGCGGCAAAGAAACAACAGTTTCTAAAATAGAAACAAGATAGGTGATACAACCGGACTCTAGAAAACTTCGAGCACCTACCACAGATACGATCGGGAAATCCTGGCGAGCAAAAGCATGCACACTCACGGGTTGGCCATCATCCATCATGAAGTCCAAACAATTCACCTTGTATTGAATGACAACATCATACATGGACAACCAATCCATGCCCAAGATCACATCGAAATCTTCCAAGTCAAGCACCTTCAAATCGGCATATGCTAGGAAACTTCCTAAGAGAATAGGGAAGTTCAAGATACCCTGATATGACACCACCAAATCACTGGAGGGAAACTTCACACAAAGCTGATCGCCAACTCGATCGATGACCAAATGATGACAGTCTACAAAACTCTTTGCCATGAAAGAGTGAGTAGCACCCGAATCGAAAAGAACACGCGCCAAACGATTCCTTACTTTAAACACGCATAGAAAATTACACGAATAACTAATACCGCAGGATTTAAATTGAAACTTTGAAATTAACTACTAGGTCGGAAACTAACCTAAAATCACCTGGGTGAAAGACTGAGCTTCTACCTTAGTCACCACATTTAATTTACCTTTCCCTGTGTCCATATGCTGAAGTTGCGGCAATGGCAAGGCCTGAAGCGGAACTGGCTACAACGTAGGCTGGGACTACAGACAGCTAGCTTTCGTGTGCCCCTTCTGTCCACACTGATAGCAAACCTTATCCGTACTCCAACAATGGGCAACACCATGCCCCTTCTTCTTACAAACTGTACAGGTTACATCTCCTTTGGGTGTGCTCTGAATCGCATGCACATGCAGGTGCTTCTGAGCCCCCAATCTCTTGAAACATTTCTCAGAAGGATGGTCTGGCCAGCTACAAAAACCACAAGCCTCTTTACTTCCTTTCTTCGGAGCGGGGTCAGATGCCCGTGAACTCCCACTGTCTTCGGTCTTCCTCTTTTACTTCTGCAGCATCATGCCACGGTTCGTGGTGTTGTGGATAGCTTCGACCTGCAAGGCAGCTTCTGTTGGATCGATTGTCGCCCTTAGAGGGGGGTGAATAAGCGAATAAAAATTCTTTTTATATTTTTATGAAAATTACTAAATTGTTTTATAATAGGAGAAGACAAAATAACAATTTAGTTAAAGAAAGAGAATATTGTAATTTGCAATTTAAGATTTAGAAACAAGTGCTAAATTGTTTTATGATGAAAGAGATTGAAATAAACAATTTAGATAAAGTGATACAAATTGAAAACTTTGTAACCAATATAGTAGAGATTATGCCAAAAGAGAGAAATCAAGTAAACACAAAAAGAGACATGATTATATTATATAAAAAAAGTGTTTACATAAATTGATTTCAATATCGCTTGAAATCGGAGACGTATAAAGTAATAGAATTTTTCCTTTTCTATACCGACATGTATCCCCACAAACCGGTTGGCTTTAGCCTATCCTTCCCCGGATAAGGCCTCAAGCCGCTCTAGCCAATCCTTCCCCGGATATGGCCTCGAGCACCCCCTAGATCTAATCACCTAGAACTAGTCGCCAACACAAGGCGAATTACTCCCTAAGTCCTACCCAGACCTAGTCGCCAACACAAGGCGAATTCTCTAAACGGTTACAAAAATATATGGAATGAAAATAATGATAGCAATAATAAAAGTCCCTATATGAGATCTCTAAAGATGAGGATGAAGGATCGCTTTAGTATGAGCGAGGTCAAAGTGATCGTCCTTCGGATGTAGCGTGACATAGTCCTCCTCCAGAATTCTCCTTAAGCTTTTTGTGGGAGATCTATCTTCGGCAGCATAACAACTCTGGAAATTTGGCACAAGCAATCTCTCTGGGATGGATCACCAAAACGAGAAGCATAGCTTCAATTTATAGAACTTCTCGCTAGCGCCTGCGGTAGCTTCTAGCGCCTGCGGTAGGGTTCGTGTAGAGCGGTTGCGAAACCCGTCGGCGGCGTGGCGCTGTGCATGAACTTGAGATAGCGCCAGGCGGTAGAGCTAGCGCTGGTGGTAGCGCTAGTGCCTGCGTTAACCCCTAACGATGACAGTAGTGCTTCAGTTCAGTTTGTTGGTTCCAAGCTGCATTCTTTCTGTGGAGTATTGCACCTATAGTTCCTGCATACTATAAACACACGACAAGCAAGATCAAATACAATTTGGGATTTGTTATTCTCAAACAAAGGGATGTGGCACACATGTCCAACAATCTCTCCCTTTTGATAATAACAAATCCTCTTAGCAAGAAATCAACAATAGTGTTTATAGTATATGATAAGCAAGATGATAGTGCAACTATAGTATATGATAAGCATGATAATGTGCATACTCCCCCTATCTTAATGCTTCCCCTACATAAATGCAATTTATGTTGTACTCCCCCTAAATGATAGATTACATGAATTAGTCTCCCCTTATTCTTCTATATTTCTCCTATATAGATTTCTTCAATTTATCTCCCCCTTTTGGTATTATCAAAAGAAGGTAGGGTGAAGGTAGTAAGGAGGCATTTCTTATAAATGATAAAGCATGATCGAGCTTTTATAATATAGATAATGATAAAGATTTTAAGCATAGTATATATAAGAGATTTCAAATAAAAAGATAAGAGTTGTAAGCAAGCGGAAGATTATAAGAAACATCTTTTTGTAAGCATGAAAAACATAAGTAAAAATATGAGTTTTAGTTCAAAATTGAAAGATATTTTAACCTTTTTGAAATCTCAAAGTTTTTCATAAAGATACCAAGCATGAAATGAACATATTAAAGAGAGATTATACTACAATGTTACTTAATTTTAAGTTCAAGAGATACCAAAATATTGTAGAGATCATGCTAGGTTATCTAGTGCATTTCTTATATAAAGAGTAGTATAGATAAAACATTAGAATCCAATACTCATGAGAAGAAGTGTTATGAAAGATAATGTTGTGCATATATGTGTATTTTGAGCAATGTTAACAATTGATTTAAATCACAAAATACAAGACATATGTAGAGTAAAGTGCACAATAAAACACAAGTATATCAACTTTCACACACTTTTAATGCACATAATTTTTAACAAAGTGGTGTAATAACCAAGGTTTGCACAAGACATTTTACTATTCTTTCCAAGGTGCTCAACCTCACAATGCTTATGAAGACTTATCAAGAGGTTCAAGTAGTGCTTGGTGGAGTTATATTTGCCTACATATATACATTTTTTTGTTCACATTTGTGCGACAACATTCTCTGAATACACTTGTTTTGCAAACCCACAATTTTTGAAACTTAACCACTTTTCAAAATTTCATAAGTGCAATTCAAATGTAGTGTATGCAATAAACTTATGTAAGTTTTAATTAATTGTACAAATACAATACACAAGCAAGCATTTTTAGATTTAAACACACATGTTGATTACCAAAATAAGTGAGTGAAAAGTATCATTATCAATCATAATACATTTACTCATACTTAGAGGCATGCTAAGCTTGGTTCTACACATATTTTTCAATACAATTGATGCACTTTAAATAGATATATCAAAGCATGATAAACAAAACAATGTTCATAGTAATTTGAAGGAATAAATTTTAACATTGTAAATAATTCTAAATAACAGAATTCATTCATGCTTGATATTATCAATAAAGATCATACAGTTTTTTGTAGTTATTTTGAAAAGTTTTAATGAAAGAAAAACAGAAAACCACGAAAACATATTTTTGTATTTTTAAATTTTGAAGTTTTGTAGTTGATTTTTCATAATATGAATAAAAAAAATAACAAAAGTCAGAAACACAACAAATAAGTAGTACATATGAACTAATATATTTTTATAGATTTTTAGAAATTTCAAAACACAGAAAAATCACAAACCCACGCTAGTGCCGGCGCTAGTGCTAGCGCGGCAAACAGTACTTGATTTTTTGTGAATTTGAAAAATCTGATTTTTGATATTTTTTAAGTGTCCTTAGAGTAGTCTTATGCAAAAATTTTGTAATTTTTGGAGATGTCTTGATTGCTCAAATTTGCATAAAACTATAGCTTTTTCAAATACATGTGTTTTACAAAAACATTTAAGCTCAAAAAGATAAATTATGCAAACACAAGAGGACATTTTTTTATTAAACAACCCAAAATATGCATGATTTAAGTGATAAGTAAATAAAATGATCATGAAAAAAGTAATATAAGTATGTCCTAAGATTAAAGACTACCCCGACTAAATGTCTACACCCTAGCCCCGTACTAAGTGACGGATGGTCATGAGGAGCTGCACACATGCCGTAGGTTGGGGTGTTAGTCTCATATGCAAACACTAGAGAATGCTCAACCTAGCACTCTTTCCCCCTAGTGCCTCACAAGGCCCCACTGGAACCCTCCCCGATTAAGGACAAGACATGACTTAGAGGTTAGGTCTCTAATGCATACAACCCTATGCCCCCGCTATTGTGAGATATGAAGTCATAGGTGAATAATCTTTGGACAATCTATGCTTTTAAACTATGAGTTGATTTATAAACTATGGTTTTTGTTTAAAGTGAAGAACAATACATAGTCGCATAGTTTCTTTATTTTTATGAGATGACGATCTGAGATAACTAGCACAATTACTAATATTCAATAAGTGATAATGCTAGTATGATGAGTTTTGGGTTTAATGTCACATCATGAAATTAACATTAATATTGCATGTATTCCAAAATAGAGTTTCAAATTATAGATCTAGAATAAAGTGATGATTTTATTCTTATTATTACAAAGTTGATTCTAGAGTCTACATATATGTGAGATACATGCAATCACTAACAAAGCATATTCATACATCCAATAATGTAAGGAAAACATTATTCATAATTTTTATCATAAGATTCATAATTCCTATTATTGATTTGAAATATTTCTTGATAGAACAAGAATTATGATTTATGATTATAGAGAATTTTGCATAGAATATATGATAGATCATCATGATATATGTGAATTCTATTCCTTCTAGACTTATGGCAATATGATTTGGTGATATTCTTTTGAATGAGCATGTTTGAATTGTAAGTCTAGAAAATGATGATCATGCTATCATATCAAAGACAAAGATCACAAATATATAGTTTTGAAATAAAATTGCATTCAATAATTGAATTCATTGATCTTTGGTTTTGCATGATAATATATATGATTCATGAAACAATATTCATAAATATTCTAATGATTAATCCATAAACTATGTGTTTGTTGGAATTTTAGTATTTTATATAATTTCAAATCACATAGTTATCATGATATTTTAATAACATTGTAAATGTTATACCTAGCATATAAATTTAAGCATAAACTAAGAAGTGATGCTAGAATGATGAGTTTGAGTGCAATGTTATTATATATGATTTAATGGAGATACTGTTGCATGTAATACGAGAAGATTTCAAATTAATTTTCTTTAGGTCTAGAATGAAATGATTATTCTATTTGATTTCATCTTCTTGATGTCAAGTTAATTCTTAGATCTAAATATAATGAGATACATACAAACACTAGAGATACATATCACACACAAAATAAGATATGAAACTATAATATCAATAGCCATCACATATTTCATAATTCCTAATATTGATAGTATTAGTTGATTTAAGATAATTCTTGTTAGATCATGAATTATGATATATGATTATAGTGAATTTTAGCATATGATATTAATAGATCATGGTGGTGATTATATAGTTCATATTCATCCTTTTTAATATGTAGTGACTGCTTGTAAAGTGAATATTATACTACATTTATATAAAGGACAAACAATGTTTTGGTTATTTTGAATTGTTTTGTAAATTTTCTTTTTGATTTTAATACAAAGTATCTGAAAGTAGAAGATAACGATACTTGACATAATTTTTCAGAAAATAATAATTAGAGAAATTGGAATTTGTTTCTGGAAAATAAGCTACCGCCGGCGTTAGGGATAACGCCTGGCGTTAGCAACTCATGGTTTTTTATTTACAATTTTGAGTTATAATTTTTTGATTTAAAAACACATGGTTTCTTTTATGTCATTTGATTCTGATATTTCTTGACTATGATTATTCAATATAGGGGCTATCATATGCAATAAAGAAATTAGACAAATATACAATAAATTGTTCATTTAATATTTTTAGCATAAGACCCCTAAAAATCCATTTAAATCCAATTTTGAATGTAATTTCATTAGTCTTGATAATATCATTTAGCAAATTTAGCATTCAATTTATAATGATAATATAAGACATTTACAGGCAATGGATTTAAAAGGATATATATAAACATTTTTTTAAAAAAATGAGAGGTAAGTCACTTTTAAAATCATATGACTTTATGTTCAAGTTTAATTCAGTTGAATTGATAATCATTAGGCTTAAGATGAGTAAGTCATATATTATGGAATATAAAGTGACCATAAACATTTTGGATAAAAAAAATACAAAACAAACAAAAGAAAAAGAAATAAAGCACATCGTGAAGTAGAATATTGATATTTCATTTTTAATTGTTTCTGCTTCATGCAAATTGTTGAAACCAATTTCTCGGTCTCTTGTGGAGCTCGGGGCCCTCAACGAGTTGAGGGGCAGCTAGCCCTTACCGGTCCCTCGGAAGAGGTGGGCAGATAACTCGGACAAAGGACAAAGACCTTAGTCTTAGCGAGGAGGTCCCTCCACTAACCCGGAAGATCGTTGAGCGCTTCCCCTCCCAAGCCAAAGCTGCGACTCTGGCACCTTGGAGAGCTCTGGAAATGCCAACCAAAGAAAGCCTAAGGAGAGGGAAGCTGAAGTGAACTCCTCTCCAAAGGTGCCCTTGAGGTCCTATTTATAGATTTTCTGATCTGGCCTGCAAATAGCAGGATTCCGCCTTTTGATTTTTCTATCCGCACCCCAAATGGGTCTGTGAACAGCCAAACTCTGCTGTTTGGAGAGGCTAAAAGCAGACCACCAAGGGTAAAAGGGTAAACTGCCCCTATTGGCTTATGGATAAGGGATTGCGAGAACCTTACTGCCAGAGCTCTCGCGGGCCTTCTCGCGAACCCTGCTCGTGACGCCTCTTCCGGGCGATCGCCTTGCGAGGGCCTCGCTGGCCCATTTTGGCAGCATCTGCCGAGGTCTTGTCTGCTGGGGGCCAATCTCGGCGAGGTCTGGATCTCGCAATTCCTGTTGCGAGACCGTCCCCTTGGCTTCAACGAGCATATCTCTTTGTCGACCTCAGATGATTCCGCCGAACGCCTGTCTCGCCGACCCTTCTCGCTCGCCCTGGAGGCGAGCTCTGTTTACTTGCCTGGCGAATATCGGGGTTGTACACAATCCCCGCTCTTCGTGAGGACATTTGTGCTCGCGAAGAATCATCCAACCCCTGGTATTCGCCCGCTCCTTGATGACTGTCGGGAATCTTTGGTGGGACCCACCCTATGTGCTATAAATATCGTCCCGAGCCTCCGGTGGCGTGCGCCATTACTTCTCTTCCTTTCCCTTTGTCTGATACTGTAGCTGCCTGGAGATGCCTCTTTCCGAAGAAGCCGAGGCTCGCCTGAAGGCGATGAGAGTCGGCGGGCTACCCTCCACGACCAGGGTCCCCGCCTGGATGAATCGCCCGCCACCTGCTCAGTCACCGAAAGTCAAGAAGCGAAAGCGGCTCGTCGCACCGGGGACGACTCCGTACTGCTGGACTCCTCCCCGGACGATCGCCGTCACGAGAAGGTACGAGCTATTCCTGTTCACGTCAATAAATTTGTGTCATTCATTTCCGCTCGCAGGATGCTTTGCCGAGCGAGAACGTTGGAGAACTCGCTGAGGGGTCTCGAAAAAGCCCGCAGATGGATATGAACCTCGCCGGGAAAAACACCACCGGTATGATCTGAACCTCGCGTGCCAGAATGGTTTTCGTCAGCTGACCGTCGCTCCTTACTTCTTACAGTTTCACCCGTGAAGTCTCCGGCTTGCCAGACATCGCGGCCACCGTCTCTGCCTCCGCCTCCTTCCGACAAAATCATTGATAAACCCGGGTTCCAGCTCTTGACGAGCGAGGAGACCGGTGGTTCTGCGCCGCCAAAGGTCCATCCTATCAACAGCGCAGCCTACCCTGCCGGCCTTGGCAAATCTCTCTACCCTCACTACGGCAACGTGTTCGAGGGCCGTCCCTCGACTTCTCGCCCTCTGCTTGGTAGGCACTCTGACCTCGCTGAAGCCTTGCGCGGGCTCAAGCTCGCCGTCTAACTTTTTCGCGATGTTTCGCAGAGACTAATGAAATTCCTCCCACTGATTCCGAATTGGGTGACGACGAGATGTCCCCTCTACCTGACCAGGTGGAGGACTTTTTAGGGAATCCACGAGATCCTGACATGATGAAACAATGAACCGCGGAGTTGCTGAGGAAACATGGGCGGATGCTGATGGATCTCAACGAGCAGGCGAAACGGGATAGAGAAGCCGCCGAGGACAGACATGCGGTCCTGATGGAAGAATATGCGAGGCTCCGGCAGGCGAGACAGCGTGATCGGGAAGAGAACGCTACGACGCCGGAGGTGCATATAGCTAGGATGAGAGACTACGCATACCTCATGGACCGGGAGGGCCGCTTGGCCGAGGAATATTATAACTCTAGGGTGCCGCCGAGGTCCGGGTCGCGGGGTGGGGGCCGGTGGAAATGGCTACCCCACGATTCTCGCTAGCGGTTATATCGTGAAATTATTTGTAACAATTGTCGTCGCTTTTGAACAATCTCGCTACGTTTTGTGACTCGCGTATTCGCCACTCACGCTGGCTTTTATTTCTCTCGACAATAAGTATCATTATCTTTTATGCCTTCTCGCTCTCTGTCAATAGATCCATTTTACTTTTGTTATATTGTGCTCGCAAGGACCCTCTGTTCTCGCTGAACGTGTCCCGCCGAAATGTTGTTTGCACTAACCCCGCAGGTCTCCCTCGCCCGCGTATGTGATGTGATGTTTTTGTTGATATTCGTGCTCGCTGACGCTTGGACTTCTTCCTGCCCTTTTGCTTTGGCTATAAATAGGCGGTCATAACTGAGTCAACCACCGCATTTACTCTCATCCTTCTCCTTCCTCTGCTTCAGAGCTCTCGCTCCTTCTCGTTCTCGCTTCTCTTCCTTTCTCGCAGGTTACTAAGATGGGCGGCGACGCTAATGAGTCAGAGGGTCGGCGAAAGATTGCGAAGGCTTTCGCCGAGCATACCTTCTACCACTGCAACTTGACCGACGAGGAGTATCTCAGCGCGTTCGCCGATTATGTCACCCCTCCCTTCGAGGCACGCCGTCCTAGCGAGGATGACGTGATCAACGACCCGCTGGTCGACGAGTTGGCCATTCCCACTGCCCATTTTGCGGTCGGTCTGCGCCTTCCCCTGTGGCCGAAAGTTCGCCAGGTAATAATCGCTCTCGCTTGCTTCCTATGTTCTGTTGTTCAAGTCTCGCTCGTCATATGGACTAATCTTGTTCTCGCTGCTCGCCAGGTGCTCAAGCATTATGGCGTCGTTCCGGGCCAGCTCACACCTAATGCCATGGCGGTGATTACGGCGTTCGCTTGTTATCTTCGCGAGGAACGCATCGAGTTCAGCCTCCCGGTCTTCCGGAAGCTGTTCTCGTTCCGCGCCTTCAAGGACGGGATGGCCTACTTCGTGGGCACAGGTCCGAAGGTTGTCGAGACCGTCAACAAGGCCCACTTCTGGGCCCAGAAGTTCCTCGTCGTCAAGGGGAACTTCGGCAATATCCCCCTCTCGCCGGTTCAACACAGCGAGACCACCTACCGGCCTACCACCCTTGGCGGCCACGACGCCCTCCTCCATCAGTTCTTCTGTAAGAAGAACTTCGTGGTCGTTTATCTTCGCCGCAATCTAGATTCGCTGCCTCCGGTTCTCGCCGGGGAAGGTAAGGATCTCGCTTAGCATTTGTGACTTTATTCCCTGCCACACCTTGCTTATCAAGATTTCAATGTTTTATTTTCATGCGAGCGAGATCTTCCCCTCCATCCTCCCTATGCCAGCAACCGAACAACCAACGCTACCCTGGCCCTTGCGACCATGGGGGCGGAAGCTTGCTGAGGCACCGTCGCTCCAGCTGAGCCCTCTTCTCGCAGAGAACGGGGGCTTCTGGTGGTCATGCCGCTCTCTCTAAATCTCCGCCAAATAAGAAGAGCAAGAAGAGCGGGGTCTCGCTCGCTCCCTCGAAGGGTAAGGAGCCCCGCGAGGCCGCCTTTGACGAGTTCGACCTCACCGACCTCTCCGCGGGGGGTGAGGGCGAAGAGTCCTGCCAGGAGGCGGTCCGAACCTCTGCCCTCCCCATCCCGGTGAACCACTACAACTTCGGCCTCGGCCAGAGGCGTCGGGACGAGACTGGCGAGCCCCTCGTCACTTGGAAGCCGGAGACCAATAGGGTGGATATCTCCTCCATCCTCCCCTCCTGGGTGGAGAAGGAAACCGTCAGCGGTCACGCCTTTGACCTCGCGTTCGCTCTTTATGGTCGCGAGGACGCGGGGTCTTATAAGGATGAGACCGCGAGGACCCTTGCTTACGAGAGTGCGAGGTCTCAGCTGCGCTCCGCCGAGCTTGCCCACATGTCGGGGAGGCGCTGCTTACAACTGGAGCTTCAGAATGTGGAGCTCGCGAGGGCCTACCAGGGGGTTCTTGCCGAGAACACGCAGCTAAAAGAGAAGCAGCTCGCCGCGGAGGGTAGTGTGGTGATTTACTTGACCTTCTCATCTTCCTTTTATCTGGCCGTTTTGCTTTTTAATTGAACCTACTTGCAGGATGACGAGGCCGCCGGGAGAGCCGACGCTCACATCAAGGGTTTGGAGGGTGAGGTGGCTGGGTTGAAGGCCTTAAACTGTGAGCTCATCCGCGCCGTCGTTCCACCATCACCACGCCGTCTGAAGGAAGAGAAGCGAGCGCGAGATGAAGAAGTCCGCATGGAGTCCACAGACTCGGCTCGCTACATCTTCCAGATGATGAAGGGGTCCGGACTCCTAATCGCCGACGCGGCCGATCTGACTTTGGAAGACATCGTCCCCGAGCTCTTCCTCCCGCTTCCGCCAGTGAAGAGTAGCGACGACGACGAGGAGGGGTTCGCGAGCGACTCCTGAAGCTCACCGCCCCCTCCCCCCTCTTTTTTTCTTTTTGTAACTTTTGATCGGCGAGATCGCCATGAATTGTAATCAAACCTTGAAATGAATGCAAATTCTATTTTGTTCATTGTGTTTTCCCTTTCCTGTTTTGCTCTGTGTTGAATGTCTCGTTCTCGCTTATCTCGATATCCGCCTTCGCGGAGGTTACTCTCGCGATGATTGTTCTCGCGCCTCACGTCGCCGCATAGGTAGGTGTAGGATACTTTGGCTGCTCAGGCCTTTTGCCGTTTGCCTTAGGATTACTATCCTTTTAGTTGCGCGTATTTTCTCTAGGTTTCGCAGGCCATTTTTCCTCTTGGCGAGAGCTCGCCTCTTACCCGGAGCCGGCAACCTTTCTGCCAAGGACTAGATGTTCTGAATCGCATAAGATTGATTTTCGCCACTTGCATAATATCGTGCGAAATCCCTCTTTGCCGAGCGAGCCGACCCGCCGAGCGAGACGGAGCATTCCAGCATAAAGACCTGCCATCCTTGCCAGCCTCTCCAGAGATCAACCAGAACCCCCCGTCTAGTGAGAGCCCGCGAGCGAAATCGATCTGGGGCATTCCAGCATAAAACTTGTCACCTTGCCAGCCTCTCCAGAGATCAACCTGAACCCCCGTCTAGGTGAGAGCCCGGGAGCGGAATCGATCTGGGGCATTCCAGCATAAAACTTGTCACCTTGCCAGCCTCTCCAGAGATCAACCTGAACCCCCCGTCTAGGTGAGAGCCCGGGAGCGGAATCGATCTGGGGCATTCCAGCATAAAACTTGTCACCTTGCCAGCCTCTCCAGAGATCAACCTGAACCCCCCGTCTAGGTGAGAGCCCGGGAGCGGAATCGATCTGGGGCATTCCAGCATAAAACTTGTCACCTTGCCAGCCTCTCCAGAGATCAACCTGAACCCCCCGTCTAGGTGAGAGCCCGAGAGCGGAATTGATCTGGGGCATTCCAGCATAAAACTTGCCACCTTGCCAGCCTCTCCAGAGATCAACCTGAACCCCCGTCTAGGTGAGAGCCCGGGAGCGGAATCGATCTAGGGCATTCCAGCATAAAACTTGTCACCTTACCAGCCTCTCCAGAGATCAACCTGAACCCCCCGTCTAGGTGAGAGCCCGGGAGCGGAATCGATCTGGGGCATTCCAGCATAAAACTTGTCACCTTGCCAGCCTCTCCAGAGATCAACCTGAACCCCCCGTCTAGGTGAGAGCCCGGGGGCGGAATCGATCTGGGGCATTCCAGCATAAAACTTGTCACCTTGCCAGCCTCTCCAGAGATCAACCTGAATCCCCCGGCTAGTGAGAGCCCGGGAGCGGAATCGATCTGGGGCATTCCAGCACCAACATATCCAACCTTCATCACCCCGGCATGGCAGTAGTTACAAGTATCACAAAAAGGAGTAAGACACTCAGTAATCAACATAATAAAGCTTTCAAGGGTAACATCGTTTCAAATCATCCCCACTCCTGGCTCGGTCGAGGGGCACCCCTTCCACATCCTGGAGGTGATACCCCCCCCGACTTGAGCACCTCGCTTATAATATATGGACCCTCCCAGTTGGGGTTAAGCTTACCGACCGCGGCTCCTCTGCCGGCCGCATCGACCTTCTTCAGGACTAGGTCTCCTTTCTGAAAGTGCTTTATCCGAATATGTTTGTCAAAGTACCGAGCCATCCGCCGCTTGAGCTCTTCCTGCCTGATGGTGGCCAAGTCCTGGAGTTCTTCCACCAGGTCCAAAGACAGCCTCTGCTCTGCATTGTTATCTTCTAGCCACTCTTCATCCCCCTCGCTCGCTGCGATCACCCGGGGGGTCTTTACCTCATACTCTATGGGGAGAACGACCTCGGACCCGTGAGAGAGCTTGAACGGAGTCTCCCCGGTGGCAGTATTTGGAGTAGTCCTCATGGCCCAGAGGGCGGAGGGTAGCTGTTCCACCCAGTTCCCCCGAAGGTTCTCCACTTTCTTTTTTAATAGGTTAACGATTATTTTGTTTGCCGCCTCCACCTGCCCATTGCTCCTCGGGTGGTGGACCGATGCGAACCTGAGGTCAATGCCGAGTTGAGTGCAGAAGCCAACAAACTCTTCACTAGCAAACTGCGGCCCATTGTCCGTCACTATAGCTAGAGGGAGCCCGTGCCTGCAAATTATCTCCCCCCACACAAAATTCCTTACAACCTGGGAGGTTACCTTGGCGAGTGTTTTCACTTCTACCCACTTAGAGAAGTAGTCGATCATGACCAGCAGGAACTTCCTCTGGCCACTGGCTTGGGGGAAGGGACCGACCAGGTCCAACCCCCATATGGCGAAGGGCTAGGGAGCCGTGATGGTCCGGAGTCTTTGAGCTGGGAGGAGTTAGAGCGGAGCATAGAGCTGGCACTTCAGACACTTCCTCGTGAACTCCGCCGCGTCCTTGCTGAGAGTGGGCCAGAAGTAGCCTTACCTCAACACTCTCCCCTCCAGGGTCCGGCTCCCGGAGTGACTGCCGCACTCCCCGGAGTGGATTTCTTCCAGGACTCTCGGAACCTCCTCCTCGGAAACACAATGGGCCAGGAGTCCCGAGAGAGTCTTCCTATATAGCCCTCCTGCATGCAAGGAGTAATAGGCAGACTTATACCTGAAGCGCCTCTTGTCCACGTCCTCTCCAGGGAACTGCCCGGAGGATAGGAAGGTTATGAATGGATCCATCCACGAGGCTCGTTGATCCACCTCCATCAACTCTCCTTCCTCGATGGAGGGCCGGAAGAGTTCCGAAGCCGTCCCTCCCGCTCAGGGACCGAACTTGGCTAAGAGGTCCGCCTGGGTGCTCTCCTCCCTCGGCACGTGCTTGATGGAGAAGGTGCGGAACTGCCCGATGACCCCCTTGACCTTCTCCAGGTATAGCAGGAGGGTCGGGTCCTTCGCTTCAAACTCTCCCTTGATTTGGCATGCTACCATCATGGAGTCCGTCGAGACCTCCACGTCCTGCACCCCTAGTTCCTGGGCCAGCCTTAGGCCCGCTATCACTGCCTCGTACTCAGCCTGGTTGTTGGTAATTGGGAAATGGATGTTTAAGGCTTGCTCAATCCGGGTCCCCTGGGGACTCACCAGGACTATCCCCCCTCCATAGGAGTACTTTCTCGATGCTCCATCCACCGACATCTTCCATGCCTCTGGGGGAGGTGGCTCGTGCTCCCCCACCTCGGTCGCATAGTCGGCCATGAAGTCTGCCACCGCCTGAGCCCTGATGGACGTCCTGGGCACGAACGTGACGTTGAATTCACTTAACTCCACAGACCACTTTGCCAACCTTCCCGAGTGCTCCACCCCTTCCATGATTTTACGGAGCGGGTGGTCCGTCATTACCTTGATTGAATGGGGTGGAAGTAAGGTCAGAGCCTTCGGGCCGACACCACCAATGCGAAGGCTAACTTTTCCAGAATCGGGTACCGGAGCTCCGCCTTCCTCAGCACTCGGCTGACGTAGTAGATAGGGAACTGTTTCTTCCCCTCCTCCCAGATCAACACGGAACTTACTGCTTCGGACCCTACCCCTAGGTACAAGGATAGGTCTTCTCCTGGCCTCGACCCCTGGAGCAGAGGGGTCTGGGTGAGTTGTTCTTTCAGAGCCTGGAAGGCCTCCTCGCACTCCGGGGTCCATTCAAACTTCTTGTTTCCCCGTAGCACCTTGAAGAAAGGCGCACACTTTTCTCCCACCTTGGAGAGGAACCTGCTGAGCCCAGCCAGCTTCCCTGTGAGGCTCTGAACCTCCTTCGGGTTCCTTGGCGACCCCAACTCCATTATTGTCTTGACCTTGTCCGGGTTAGGTTTCACTCCCGCCGGGGTTAGTAAGTGGCCTAGGAACTTACCCTGGCTAGCCCCGAAGACACACTTCAAGGGGTTGAGTTTCATCTTGTACTTTCGCAGAGTCCCGAACGTCTCCTCAAGGTCTCGGAGGTGAGACCCAAGGTCTCGGCTCTTTACCATGAGGTCATCAACATAAACCTCCAAGTTTTTCCCTTCTGCTCGCGGAAGACTCTGTCCATCATTCTTTGGTATGTGGCACCTGCATTCTTGAGCCCGAACGGCATCATCTTATAACAGTAGCATCCATCCCCCGTGATGAAGGAGACATCTTTGATGTCCGGGGGGTGCATGCGGATTTGATGGTAACCTGAAAAAGCATCTAAGAAAGACATCACAGGAAAACCGACGGCTGAGTCAACCAGCGCGTCGATTCTAGGCACGGGGTAACAATCCTTAGGGCATGATTTATTAAGCAAAGAAAACTCGATACACATCCTCCATTTACCTCCTCCCTTCTTCACCATAATGACGTTGGAGACCCAGCCTGGATACTGGATCTCCGATACAAAGCCTGCCTGTAGGAGCTTGCCCACCTCTTCGCGGATGGGCCCTTCCAGCTTGTCGGTGATGGCCCTCCTCTTCTGGCGGATGGGACGGGTGCCGGGGTCGAGGTTGAGGCGATGGCAAGCCACATCCGCATCGATCCCGGGCATTTCCGCGGCGCTCCAAGCGAAGACGTCTACGTTCTTCTGCACGCAAGCCAGAATCTCCGCTTGATCTTCTGGGCTGAGTCCTCCGCTGACACCGACCTTCTCCACCACCCCTAGCCGGGTGGTGACCTCAAGCTCCACAATCTCGTCCACGGCCTCCAGCCGGGATTGCTCCCCCCAAGCTCTCTCCTCCTCTCCTCCACAAGTGAGCGCCTGGGTTCCTTCCTCTACCTCCTCCCCTATCACCATCAGCTCCTCTCCCCCTCCTACCGGGGTCTTCTCTCTTTTTTCCTCTTCCTCTCCTCCCTCCGCCCGGGGTCCCTCGGCAACCCCCTCCTGGGCATGGACTTCTTCTTCCTCCGCCTGCTCCTCGACTTCCCCTTAACTTCCGACTTCGGCCGCCTCCTCCATCACTTTATCCCATTCCTCCGCTTCTCCCATCCAGGTGATGGTGTTGACAACCGTCACATAGCACTGTCTCGCCATCTTGGGGTCTCCTCAGATCCGGACCTGGACTCCCCCCGTGTTGAACTTGAGACACTAGTGAAAGGGACGCATCTAAACGCGCTGATGAGAGGTCGTCCGAAGATGGCATTGTAGCTGCTCGGGGCATCCACTATCACGAAGCGGCAGTTTCGGGACTGCCCTCCGAGGGTCACATGGAGCCAAACTCCACCTTCTACTTCCTTCCTTTCTCCTGAAAAGCTGAATAGGGGACCATCCGAGGCCAACACCCTCTTGGATTCTACCTTCATCTCATCAAACACCTTCTTGAAGACGATGTTGACCGAGCTACCGTTATCAACTAGAATCCGCGAGACGGTGAAGTTCTCGATGGCGGTCTGGATAACCAGCGCATCGCAGAATGGGTCCTCGTAGCTCGGCATGTCCTTCTGGGAGAAAGTGATTCTCTCCGCCGAGGGTGGAGCCGTGGATGTTGAGGCCACGCTCCGCCGATAGATGGTATGAAGGCTAGCCTTGCGGGTTGCCTCCACCCCTACCCCCCCATGGATCACCCCGATCCCTCCTCTACTTCCCACATCCACTCTGTCTTCACAACTTTCTTCCTCCTCCCCTCGAGGCTCGACCTCCTCAATTCTCACTTGTTGCCTTGGCGCGGGGGCTTGACCCCTTTTCACCTCCAGGAACTCCGGGCAGGTGTCTGTTGAGTGGCCTTCCTCATCATGGAAGATACAATACGGCAACGTCACCTCCCCCGCCTCGGTCTCCGCCATCCTATTCCTTCTCCTCCTAGCAGCTGCTGTTTCCACATCACCCCTCCTTCCTCTTCCTCTTCCCCGGCCAATTGCCATGGCCTGTTGAGGTGGGGGAGGCATCTGCATCGGACCCTGCCTCTACCCTAACTGGTGGGGCCTCCCTTGACCCCCGAAATGGTTACCCCTTCCTGGGCTGTAACCCCTTCCCTGCCCTTGCATTCCTCCGCCGTGCGGCCTCCATCCCCCCTCCAGGGCCCGGGGCTCTTCCCTTCTCCTGACCTCCTGCTGCCTCACCTCCGGCTCAATGAGCTTTGCTAGCCTCTTGGTGATCTCCGGGTTGGCTTCTTCACTCGCGACTTCCTCCGCCACCCTCTCCATCAGCTCTTCATAGGAGACGGGGGCCTTCCTCTTCAACGCCATCTTGAAGAAACTCTCTTTCAACCCGACCGTGAAGGCGAGTTGGAGTGCAAACCCCGACATCTCCTGAGTAAGCTGCACTTCCTCCTGGAACTGACCCGCATACTGAGCCAACGACTCCCTGGGCTCCTGCTTCACTTTGAAGAGGGAATCAGCGTCCTTCTTCCTCCTTTTTGAGGTCGAGAACCTCAGCAAAAAACTTCGGCGCAAGTCCTCGAACGCGTAGATTGATCCTGCAGGGAGCTGATGGAACCAGTCCCTGGTCTTCTCCTTGAGGGTGACGGCAAAGAGCTGACACTTGAAGGCATCTGACATCGTCCTGATGGAGACCGAGTCTTCGAAACTCTGCAGGTGCTGGACAGGGTCATCCCTACCGTTGTAGTATACCCGGTTCCACTCCCCGAACCCCCCTGGGACGGGTGCGGAAAGCACCAGCTCGCAAAAGGGGCTTCCCCCTCCTGCCACCCTTTCTGGCTCTACTCGCCCCCCAAGCTCCCTCGCCAAACTTGAGCTCGCCGGGACTGCGCTCGCGAGGGCGACGCTCGCCTGAACCACCCCGACCGTCGCCGCATCCTCCTGGCGCGCGCTCGCCTGCGCCGCGCTCGCTGGGACAGAGCTTGTCGGCACTGAGCTTGCCGGCCCGGAGCTCGCCGGAACGGAGCTCGCCGGCATCGGGCTTGCCGTACTGGCGAACAACACTCGCCCCTCCCTGTCCTGCCCTGATCCAACAGCAACTTCCTTTCCAGCCCTTCCCCCCGTGGCATTCTCGCCGATCGTCGTTGGGGGAGGGGTCACCTGAGGTGCTGGGGTCGCAAACTCACTTCACAGAGCTGTGACCGTAAACCCCAAGGTGTCGAGCACCTCCTTTCTGAAATCTGCGAGCATCCTGGCCATTGCCACCTGAGGTGTCTCGCCGAACTCCTCACCTTGCTCTTCATCTCCCGCCATAACCCTTCTCTGGAACTTTCTTGAACCAGCCACGCTCCACGCTCACCACACCAAAATGTTGAAACCGATTTCTCGGTCTCTTGTGGAGCTCGGGGCCCTCAACGAGTTGAGGGGCAGCTAGCCCTTACCGGTCCCTCGGAAGAGGTGGGCAGATAACTCGGACAAAGAACAAAGACCCTAGTCTTAGCGAGGAGTTCCCTCCACTAACCCGGAAGATCGTTGAGCGCTTCCCCTCCCAAGCCAAAGCTGAGACTCCGGCACCTTGGAGAGCTCTGGAAATGCCAACCAAAGAAAGCCTAAGGAGAGGGAAGCTGAAGTGATCTCCTCTCCAAAGGTGCCCTTGAGGTCCTATTTATAGATTTTCTGATCTGGCTTGCAAATAGCAGGATTCTGCCTTTTGATTTTTCTATCAGCACCCCAAATGGGTCTGTGAACAGCCAAACTCCGCTGTTTGGAGAGGCTAAAAGCAGACCACCAAGGGTAAAAGGGTAAACTGCCCCTATTGGCTTATGGATAAGGGATTGCGAGAACCTTACTGCCGGAGCTCTCGCGGGCCTTCTCGCGGACCCTGCTCGTGACGCCTCTTCTGGGCGATCGCCTTGCGAGGGCCCCGCTGGCCCATTTTGGCGGTATCTGCCGAGGTCTTGTCTGCTGGGGGCCAATCTCGGCGAGGTCTGGATCTCGCAATTCCTGTTGCGAGACCGTCCCTTTGGCTTCAATGAGCATATCTCTTCGTCGACCTCAGATGATTCCGCCGAACGCCTGTCTCGCCGACCCTTCTCGCTCGCCCTGGAGGCGAGCTCCGTTTCCTTGCCTGGCGAATATCGGGGTTGTACACAAATGAATGGATATTAATGAATAAGAGATTTAGGTATCCAAAGTTGACCATGTGTAATGGTTCCTTTGGGTACCCAAATATGACATGATGATTTTTTAGGAGACAAGGATAAATGGGCCCTTTCAATTAAAGTTGATGTGTCATTTTTCTTTAAGGGTCTCCATTCGTACCTTGGTTGTTTATCTTTTAAATTCATATTATGATTATGTGATATCTTTATATGATTATATTTGTTTGAAAAATAATCCATTTATGATTTATGTTTATTCGAATTATTTTTCAAAATAGATTGATGTTTATAATCATAATGAATTTTATTATATGGATTCTTTGAAAGTTTATAAGAGTGATTGTCTTTCTTTAGAAGTGATTGTTGAAATAGTGGGTTACAATATGTTTTAAAAGATTGATTCTTATTTTGATGATTTTCATTTCCACTCTTTCTTATAGACATACTCTTATAATACGAAGGAAAATATTTTATACTTTGTTTTTCATGAAAAGGAGTTTTTAAATTTGAGTCATGATTGAAAATATATTGAGACTTATAATAGTGACTCTTAAGAATTTTGTGAGGGTCATAATTCTTTTTGAAACTAAATTCCTTTTGAGTTGATGTATGAAAATGATCCTTTTTAGAAATGATTTTGTAAGTTAATTTATCTTTTATTCAAAATCTTATGATGAAAGTCATTACTAGAAACTAGAACTTTTTCAACAAAAGATTTTAATTGTCTTAACTTACAAGTTAAAGCATCATTTTCAATTATCAAATTTTTATTATGTTCTTTAGAAACTAAGAGCCCTTTTTCAATATCCTTGAATTTTTCTTTTAAAAGATTGCAATCTAAACAAGGAGTAGGAATTTTAACTAAAGAGCATGAAAGAGAATTTAACACATCAATATTTGATTCTACGTTATCGTTTGTTTTTAAAGATTTATTTTCTAAACGTAATTTGGAATTAGCAATTTTTAACTTCAAAATTTTACGTTTAACAATTTTAAGCATACGAGATGTAGAAATAGAATTTATTATAAAAAGAGAAGTTTTTTATTTTCTTACATTGCTATGGGATGAGGCAAGATTTGAACCAAGGGTTCCTTTGACATCTTCTTTGCATTCCTCTTCCATAGTTGAATTTCCATCTTCTCTTTTGCTTGATGTGTTGCCAACAAATGAGTCTAATATTTTTTCTTTCTTTGATTGATCTTCCTCCAAGAATGAGTCCTCGTCGATTTCTTCTCTTGGATCCATAAGGAATTCCTCATCGATTTCTCTCTTAGATTTATCTTCCTCCAAGAATGAGTCCTTGTCGATTTCTTCTCTTGGATCCATTAGGAATTCCTCTTGTTCATCATCTGTGGAAGGAAGACTATAAGTATTCTCAAGAAATTTCCAAACTTCATAAGCAGTAGGAAATGTATAAATAAGTTTGAAAATATTTTGATCTAATGCACAATATAAACTATTCATTGATTTAGCATTTAAAAACATTTCATTTTTATTAAGAATACTTGGGGGCATTTTAATTGTAATATTCCATACTTCAATATCCAAAGATTTAAGAAATTTTTCCATAAGAAATTTCCAACCATTATAATTTTTGCCTTCAAATAAAGGTGGTGCCAATGATTTTTCATTTATAAGAAAATTTCCCCCACTAGTAGAGGCGAGATCATGAGACGCCATTATTCCTGGTTTTTAAACCGTTTGGAATAACCTGCGCTCTGATACGACTTGTTGGATCGATTGGCGCCCTTAGAGGGGGGGGGGGGGGTGAATAAGGGAATAAAAATTCTTTTTATATTTTTATGAAAATTACTAAATTGTTTTATAATAGGAGAAGACAAAATAACAATTTAGTTAAAGAAAGAGAATATTGTAATTTGCAATTTAAGATTTAGAAACAAGTGCTAAATTGTTTTATGATGAAAGAGATTGAAATAAACAATTTAGATAAAGTGATACGAATTGAAAACTTTGTAACCAATATAGTAGAGATTATGCCAAAAGAGAGAAATCAAGTAAACACAAAAAGAGACATGATTATATTATATAAAAAAAGTGTTTACATAAATTGATTTCAATATCGCTTGAAATCGGAGGCGTATCAAGTAATACAATTTTTCCTTTTCTATACCGACTTGTATCCCCACAAACCGGTTGGCTTTAGCCTATCCTTCCCCGGATAAGGCCTCAAGCCGCTCTAGCCAATCCTTCCCAGGATATGGCCTCGAGCACCCCCTAGATCTAATCACCTAGAACTAGTCGCCAACACAAGGCGAATTACTCCCTAAGTCCTACCCAGACCTAGTCGCCAACACAAGGCTAATTCTCTAAACGGTTACAAAAATATATGGAATGAAAATAATGATAGCAATAATAAAAACTCCCTATATGAGATCTCTGAAGATGAGGATGAAGGATCACTGTAGTATGAGCGAGGTCGAAGCGATCGTCCTTCGGATGTAGCGTGACGTAGTCCTCTAGAATTCTCCTTAAGCTTTTTGTGGGAGATCTATCTTCGGCAGCATAACAGCTCTGGAAATTTGGCACAAGCAATCTCTCTGGGATGGATCACCAAAACGATAAGCAAAGCTCCAATTAATAGAACTTATCGCTAGCGCCTGCGGTAGCTTCTAGCGCCTGCGGTAGCTTCTAGCGCCTGCGGTAGCGTTCGTGTGGAGCAGTTGCGAAAACCGTCAGCGCCGTGGCGCTGTGCACAAACTTGAGATAGCGCCAGGTGGTAGCGCTAGCGCTGGCGGTAGCGCTAGCGCCTGCATTAACCCCTAACGCCTGCATTAACCCCTAACGCTGGTGGTAGTGCTTCAGTTCAGTTTGTTGGTTCCAAGCTGCTTTCTTCCTGTGGAGTATTGCACCTATAGTTCTTGCACACTATAAACACACGACAAGCAAGATCAAATACAATTTGGGATTTGTTATTCTCAAACAAAGGGATGTGACACACATGTCCAACAGCTTCTACTGCTTCCGCATAATTCTTGGATCTGTATGCGCTGGCCAACCGCTGGATGTCACTTCTTAGACCACCCAAAAACATTTAACTCTACTGGCCTCAGTGTCTATCATATTTGGAGCAAACCTGCTCAACTTACTAAACTCAATTTCATACTCACCCACAGTGAGTTGCCTCTACTTCAAAGTGCAAGAAATTATTCATTAGCATATCCTGATCTACCGACGACAGGAATTTCCTTAACAACATTTCCTTAAACCTCTCCCTGGAGCATCCCTCTCTGAGGCCCTCTTTCTCTCGGATCTACCAACCTTTGGCAAGGCCCTTCAATTGTTAAGCGCCAACTATGACTCTTTGGTCCGCAGAAATTCCAGAGTAAGCAAACATCTCTTCGATGACGATGATCCAATCATCTAAAGCTACAAAATTAGCCCTACAATCATAGGTCGGGGGTCCTAAACGTTGAAAATGCGAGATAAAGTTCATCTCTAGCAGCAACAAAACAGGAGGCACCAGAGGAGCAGGAGGAATAGGTATAGTCTAGCCCACTATAGGGTTCTGCATCACAGGCTGCTTCCCTAACGTGGCCGTCAACAAAGCCTGGAATTGAGTCTTCATTGCAACCATCTGTCTTGATAGAGTTTCATTGCTTAAACATAACTCCTCGATCGTAGCTTCGTTATGCACACTTGAAGGCTCACCTTCAGACTGGGGAGTCGACCTCAGCATCATTCACTTCGGGGCCATTGTCACAACCTGCCTATTTCCCACGAATTTAATAAATATTATCAGAGCAAGGGGAAAACATGCGTTATGATGTCACGTCCTGCATGGGACAACTATAGACGCTCAGACAAACACTCCTTACGAATAATTTATAAAGACATGAATATGATTGAGTTAAATAAAAAGAATTTACATTTTTAGCTTAAGACCGTGTCCCTCGGTCCAGTGGATCAACTAGTCCACGAGTAGAAAACTATACCTATGCAGCGGAAATTAGGTTCATAATACCTTCATGAGCATGAAGATCAAACATTCCAGCAATGATATGCACATCTCTAAATTTAGTATAAGTAAAGAAAGGATTTTCTATGATCTTCAAAATATGTGACATTTACTAAAAATCATGCTATGCAAGAATGCCATTTTCTATACATAAAATAACTCATGCATCCTAACATAAAACTTCCCAAAGAGCAAGTATATAATTAACCAGAAAGTAACAGCAGAAAAGCTAGCAAGTAATCTCACACTAGAAAACCAAAGCTACGACTGAAGCAAAGGAACAACTACCTCACAACAGTGAGGGGAGAACGAACAATTGCAATTAACTGCAGCTCCGAAAAACTCCAACTCAACTACCCAAACTGCTACAGCTCCGAGCCTGGGACATTCAAAAGAAAAGAATGCCTCAGCAAGAAAGTGCAAGTGGCAGAAATAAAAACCAAGATTCTACACAAGAGTTAGCAACAATCAAAATAATAGATTGCTGAAAAGAGAACTAAAAAGATAAGCATTTATTAGCTTACAACAACCCGAGCCAGCTCAAACGAGTGCACTCGGTAAGAGAAATGCCTACACCAAAGTAATGACCAAATTGATCAAAACCAACCACGCGTCCATTACTGCGGCTCAGAGGTGGTGGTTAAACATAATATAATACACATATATATAAGCATATATGTTTATAAGCACATGAAACTGATCCGCTCGAGAAAAGGACATCATTTAACGTCGGACAATACACAAGGCCTCGGGTGTATGATCCACAAACGGGCACTGAGGTGGTGGTCTTTTATCGACTGCCAACCTTAGCCCAAAATAAACCAAACCAGGGGTGTTGTGGTGGTGACTCAAGTCCACACAAACCAACAACCCAACAGAGGCACTGTAGCGGTGACTCTTAGCTCACACAACCAATAGACCCCAATAGAGCACACTTGGCTCTCAATATTCAACAGAGCAAACATCGCTCTTCAAATCCAATAGGCCAAACAAAAGAGTGCAAGGCAGGAAAACATGATTTCAGTGGTTTTAACCACAACTCAAGACGAGAGAATTAATAAGCACATGATTCAACAATTAATCATTAGATCAACATTCAACTTAATAACAAGTTGGAGATTTTAGCAATCCGACACCATGCAAGGCTTGGTGCCAGAACACGACCATGATAAGCTTAACACGAAAGCCAAACACCAGAACAATACTCAACAGTTAATTATAAAGCACTCGAGGAGTCTAAACTTGACTCATAACGATCATCTCGAAACCACACGACGAAAGCCACAAAAAGATACCATAAATAAACTCTTAACCATCACGGGACATCTCGACGAATAAAGCATGGCTTCATCTAAAGTCACAACAAATGGACTTAAAATGCTTGATAACACAGCTTAAGATACCCAGGAACACCCGACAAATGAACATAAAATAAGATGAATCAATTCAGAATATACGACAAAGTCGACGGGGAAAGATTTAACAAAACAAGTCTACTGGAAGCTTCAAAGAAAGTTGGCTGGAAGAGGACCTGATCGACGAGACAGGAGCCTGATCGACGGGACGAGAGCTCGATCGGCGGGACGGGAGCCCGATCGACGGGAGGTCCCGTCGATTCTTACTTAGAAGATCAGCAAATTTGATTTTCCCGCCCCTCCCGTCGATCGACGGGACTGGAGGTCGATCGACGGTACTAGAGCCCAATATTAACTTAGATTCACAAAACATCTTCTAACCACCAAAACAAACTACCAACGCTCAAACTCCACTCCAAAACACAAGAATAAGCTTCAGAAGAAAGAAAAGTAGAAATATACAAGTAAGCTCAATATTTATTAGGCATAAAGTTTGCATACCAAGCATGCATCTTAACAGTCAGGGGGGAAAACATCAAAGGGAGAAATTTTAGATAAGGAGGATTACAACCTCTTAACATAAGAAGTCAAGCACGGAATGAGAAAATCATTAGCCATACAAATTATGAGTTTAGCTGGAATCAAGAAAACCAAATAAGATCCACAAGGAGAAACAAGATCTAACAAGAGAACCTAACATAACGAAATTTGAGGAAAAGGGGGTCATCAAGGAGAAGGACTGCTATTTGCAGCCCACAACCCCTAAGAAAAATCCTTACATTCAACCAGATTACTAAAGACAGAGAGGAAGAAGCATTACCCATCGCTGAGAAAGTTAACACAAAAATTACGTAGAAGACTGAGTCTGGAAGGGTTTAAATACTCAAAAGTCAAAGGCAGATTACACAGAAAACATGGGAGTTCTCGACAGAAATTCTGGACAGAAAGATTAATAAAATTCAGGACAGAAATTCCAATAAATTCTGGAAATACCCAGAGAGAATGCTGGAACAAGTCTATGGTATAAACATGAATCAAAATACACAAGAAGGAACTTGATTTCTGAGAATACACAGAAAAATTACTTTTCTGAAAGGATATATCAGATTAACAAGAAAGACAACAGACAAAATTTTCCTTGCATAAAAGGGTAAGAGGAAAACATTAAAGGGGAAGGGAAACAAAACCAGGAAAAAGGCTCCAACAAAGGAAAAGGAGAAAATTGACTAGCTGTCCCGTCGATCAGCGGACGGTCCCGTCGATCGACGGGAAGAGTTGTCGATTCTGACATAGAGGAATAAAAAAAGGACCTTCTCCCTAGCTAAGGCCAAAAATCGACGGGATGGTCTCGCCGATCAATGGGAGGTACCATCGATCGACGGGATGTCCCGTCGATTTTGCCTTAGAGAAAAAAACAAAGAAAGAAACTAACTCGACTGAGACCAAGGATCGACGGGATGGTCCCACCGATCGACGGGAGGTCCCATCGATCGACGAGATGTCCCGTCAATTTTGACTCAGCACAAAAATTCCTCTTTTTCATTTCTAAACAAACCTAACTGTTAGAACCCGGATACCGGTCCAACTATGTTCGAGACTTGGGGAGTAACTTGAGTTATTTCTCTCTTCGTCGGACCCCTAGGTCTAAGTATTTTGAGCTGAGGACCTGCCCTCCCAAATTGGTGGTGGATGGATAGAAGAGGACCTAAAGGTTGCAGCGAGGAGGTCCCGCCACTAACCCATAAGTCTTACTTGACTTCCCCTCCCAGAAACCAGAGGCTGAGCCTGTCTCAGATAACACAAGGAAGAAAGCACAGGCTCTCACAGGGGGTGGATCCGTGCTGATCTGAGACTTAATGGGTCCTATTTATAGGCAAACTCTTCAAAGGGTAAAATGGTCCTAAAGGCCCGCGGATAGCTTCCTCCGCCTTAACCAAATTACTATATGCAGACCATAATAGTCTACGAACAGCTCCTCGTGCCTTTTCGCATACACTAACCGCACCCCCTGCTGGTCTGTGGATAGTGAGGGAGGGCTGATGAGTCGGGCAGACCCGTACTCACCTCGCTCCCTCCCTGAGACTGTGGCTGAGGAGACTAGGTCCAGTCCTACTCGCCAAGGGCAAGTTCTCTTGAAGCGAACTCGCCTAAGACCAGGTCAGCTCGCCTCGCCCTGGGTAGGATGGAGCTTGACATGCAGGATACGTCAGGGAAGGGTGTACTCACTTCTTCTACCTTGGGCGAGCAAGACCTTCGTGGATCTAATCGCTAAAGGGTGTTGGTCTACTCGCCGAGCCCTACTGGTCTACTCGCCGAATATGGGTTGCACACAATCCCCACTCTTTGTGAGCTCGCTAGAGGTCGGAAAGAAGAGTCCAACCCCATATTCGGCGAGACAGTGCACTGACCGGGTCTTCCTCTATAAATAGAGTGGGGGTGTGCCTTCAATTCTATACGCTGAGATGTCTTTCGAGGGAGGTTCTTCCGCGGCCGCTAACCGGGGGCTCGCTGACGGCGAGCCTGAGGCTATCGCCTTCCTCGACATCATTGGCGAGTTCCTGACTCCTTGCCTCCCTAGATCCGCGAGGAAGAAGAAACACAAGCAGAAGAGGGCCAACCTTGAACCACACGAGAAGTCCTACACAGATCCAGAGTCTACGGCTAGATGCGGACCCTCGCCTAGAAGAGTGGCCACCTCGCCTATCTATGAAGAGCTCAACGCCGACTCATCTCATCGGCCGGGCGAGGGAGAGGGCGAAATTACAACCGGGGGGGGGGGGGGGGGGTCGAGGAGGCGAGGCTACCTCCAGTCGATTTAGGCGCACTGCTGCTTCCTCCAAATCTTCCCACCTTAATGCCCGGTAAGGATACCATCTTCTCGTCTGATTAAGCTGAACCTGTCCTGACTCTTTGTTGTCTGCAGTGCTTTCTACTCGCTCGGTTCAGCCTGGACAACTCATCGCAGCGCCGTCGATGGGTCTAGGGACCGCATCCTCCTTGGTTCTAGGGAGAGCCCTGGCCCTCCTGACCCCTCCCTTGCAGACGCCTCAACAGCAGTCTGGGGTAGGCTAGCCTGCCCGCCTAACTACCAGGGAAAAATCTTTGGTGATGGGCCCCCTATTCGGGGGGACTGGTGTGGTCCTTCGCTTGTCCGCCTCTATCGGGGGGCTGCGGACAGATCCGCCTCAACTTCAAGAAGGGAACAATGCTCACGCGGGTAGTCGTCTCGCTCACCTTATCGCCTTCTTCCTTTCTGTTACTCACCCTCGTTGTTTGCTTCCTTTCAGATAGCTGTGGGTCTTCCTCTTCCAGATACCCTCCCTCGACGAACTCACTGCCAGGGACGCCACCGCCTACGACGTCTACTCCTTTGAGGGTGCTACTCACGGACCCACCTGGCTTTAATGAGGGGTCGTGGGCTTGCTTGATTGCTGTCCTTCGAGCCCGCGATTCTTTTATGATGTCCATGCTACCCACCGAGGTGGACGTGCGATTGGTTGACCTCGGGGACCGGCTCGCTGAATTGGAGGAGTTCCAATAGCATGTGCAGGGTGAAGACGACCTCTTTGGCAGGGTGACTGATTTGGAGGCGAGGTTGTACGAGATGGAGACTCACCAGCAAGACAGTGAAGAAGATATCCACTGCTTCGCAAAGGTGTCCGACACCGTGGGCGAGGCCTCCTTACTGGAAGAACACATCCGGCGAGGCGAGGATCACATCAAACAGAGCGAGGAGATTCTGGAGAAGGCCCGTGAAGACCTGCGAGCAGCTCGTGGCATCACTTGGAGAGCTCGCCATCCCTAGTGCGCGCGCCGCCTGGGTCACGGTCCGCGGCGCCATGGCGGAGCTTCTTAGGTTGTATTCCCCATTTTGAGTTATTTCATTAATTTTTGACGCTTGATATGTAAAAGCACTCGCGACCTCCCGGGTCCCTGTAATGTGCAGGCGATATTTCTGTATGTCTTTCGTGTACTCGTGCTATGCGCTTAGAGAATTTCTGTCAAACACTTTTTATACTTGCACTGCGTGTTTCTTTTATGTTAGGTTCGTTATCTTTCACCCGCGTGCTGTTGAACTAGTTACTCGCCTAGGCATACTCGCGTAGGTAGTTATCCTGTTCGTGCACGGCCAGGCTGGGGGGCAGGGTATATAAATAGAGGGTCCTGCGGAGTGGGTGGGTACGCTTGCATACCCCACCCCAAGCACCCTCTTCGAATCCTGCCCGCAAGATCCCTTCCTCCCTACTCAGTGCCCGCCAAGGTGAAAGAGCCATCCGAGGAAGGGCGCGCCTTCTGCTTCTGTAACTTCCGAGCGCACAACTTCCCCAACTCGCAAACCCTGGGCGAGGAGCTGGAGGATGTCGAGAATCGCTACCTGCCACCTGGCTAT